>JAOBRD020422578.1:0-18873 GCA_027575215.2 Hydrozoanthus sils | reverse complement strand
ACAAAAAAAGGATTTACATTCGTTTTACCCTTCAAAACAGCAGATTTCACCTGCGAAATGAAATACGCCTGTGCGGTCCTTTTTGACCAGCCCCTAACCTCTCTTTTAATAATTGTAAAAAATCTTGTAGTTCTGTACTTGCACTTAAAAGAAGTGTAAGGGACCACGATACCTTACAATGGCTGTGCACTTCTGCTGCAAAACAAACTGCTTTGAAGCTGCTCGGATATCATTGAGATGCTATTGACAGAGTATTGGGAAGAGTTAATTACATTAATAGAGGATATTACATGGCGGCGCGGGATACAAATTCTATCTTTGCGTGCTGAAAGAACCTCCTACTTTAAGCTCTAGAAGATAAAATTCATTTTATCAGTGTCTATATAAAAAAGACTTTTTTTACTTCAAGTAAGTAGAATGTGAGAAAAAGGAGAGAAGAAAAATTTTTCCCCCAAGCATTGGGCAGACTCCTGCTGAGACATGTGGTAACTTGAAAGTCTAAACTTTAATTATCCCTAATCAGTTTTGGGGAATCTCGTTTAAACCATATACTCCAAACACAACAAGCTAAGTGTCCATTGGTAAATTCTCCCTACTTTGATTCACACTTTCCATAGAGTAAGTTTGGGAGAATTTCACGTTTCATCTTCAATTTTTTACCTTGTTTGATCAACTACTAATTTTTTATTATCAGCTGTCTATCATCACTATTGCCATTTTTGACGTCTATGTTACTTGTCTATCTTTGTTATTGAAACTACTACTCTTATAGTCATACTTCCGCCTGGTAAAATTTTTACTTATAGTTACAAAAAAAAGTATTTTATAATTACTTTCAAACTCAAACATTGAAAAGAAAACCAGAAAAAAGTTATTTGGCAGCAATTGGTAAATGACAGCTTCTTTATTTACATTCACTTATCTTCTTATGAAAACACAAGCAGTGAAACTTAGTGCAAATATTCAATTTTCTCACAATGTGACTTGTTGAAAACTGCGATGTTTTAACTGCTTACTGCTAGTCCTCTTCAGGCAATATGTAGACTGTGATCTTGTTAGCTCACATCAGGAGACAATTGAATATTTTCTCTAATTATCCTCATCCATGTTGAATATTCTCTTTCAATTTACAAGCAGTGGTTAACTCACCGTTCTTGTCGGGGCATATGCAAAACGGTAGCCATGTTGTGGCAAGGCGACGACCAAGTACTCCTCTTTGACTAACTCAACAACAGCCTCAACTCGCTCGCCAACTTTCAGCTGAAAGACCATTGCTATGTCAATATGAACAACTTGAAAACAAAATGACAAAACTGAAAGACTAAAGCGTCAAGTATTTTATAAAATTGCGGAACAACGAAGTTTAAAATATCCTTTTGCAATTAAACTGTAGTTTTATTCCTTTATTAAACTTCCTGCTTTTTATTTCAAACTTTAAAGTTAAAAAACTCTACCGAGTGGAAGATTGATGCCTTAACACCATTACTTACCAGGCAAAAAATAAATCCTCGACAGCTACCTAATAAATATTACTACTCTCAAATAAACGCCTATCCCCAGCCCAAAATGATATCTCGATGACCGGTGTTAGGTACCTTTTCTCATTCTGACAATATCCTCCTCTCCTCCCCTCCAATATTTTTGACTTTCCCTTTCTCCCAAACATCCAAAAGAAGCCAAAAATACAGCACTTACATCAAGACCAAACAAAAGCAACAGTAATCCTCAGACATTTCAAATCAAACAACAGACTGACTTTTTAAACAATATTTGACCAACCTCTCTGAAACAGCAAACTTTTTGACATGTCACACAACTGGGCAAAGATAAAGTTAATGTAGTTCTTTAGTGAATAAGTAAACGGTTAGTGTTTGGATGCTCAGCACTGAAAAGCAGACTTTTCTTCTGAGAACCTGCCCTAGAAATTGGGCTGATATTCTTCAGACAAACTTGGGTTCAAAGCTCACAGGATTTGATTTTTTTTTTCCCTCTCTCAGTAAGCCAGTTTCTTTCCTAGGGCAAGAATGCATTTGGATGTCTCTAGAACATTCGGAACGTCCCACTTTTGTTGTTAGTGGTTCCTTATTTGTTGCAAGAACTTACCTTTTTTGCTTTGGTTTCTTTTGCTCGTTTTCGTCGAAAATCTGTAATATCTGGACTGAGGGTAAGATGAAGTTGTCGCCTATCTAGATCATGATCGCATACACAGCCGTAGACAACTGACCCTTCTAAGCACTCTACACCTAAAATAAAACGTCTATGTGTTACGTACATCTCTTTCCTCAATAGGTAATGTACTTATCAAACTGCTTCATACAAACGGCTTTTTTACACAAATCTGTTTGTTCACAGTGATCTATAACTATATGGATCTTTTGTCTAATTTCTATATAATTTGCCTGGCTAGTCTCACCATGTGCCAACTGATGGGGAACGAAGCCGCTAACTCCATTTTCTAGTTGTAGTATGATTCCCTGTTGCTTTGTACCAGTCACCTGGAATAAGTACAGTAAGAAGTAGTTAAACTACAAAAGATGATGGGAAATTAGTAATACTATTTTATTTATTTATTTACCGATACAATAGATCCTCCCTGAATGAAAATTAATGGCTGGGATCAAAGGCTCAATGTCCCTGTCTACGGACGGTGTGGCAAAAGAAGGCTGCATTTAAACATTCAACCCTCGGAAATGGCAGGAATCGAGCCCGGGGCCTCAGGCTTGGGAGTAAGAGATCTTACTGACTGAACCAAGCTTGCACACATAACGCTTATTAACATTGCTTTTTCATTCTGTAATGATCTTCCTGCACTGTGATTAGTTGACATGTTTGGGTGTAAACTTACTAATGTTAATAATAATACTAATGATAACAACAATAATAACGATTTATTATTTCTATTTTGCATGCTCCTTTGGGAGATGCTCGCATGCGCATTACAATAAATGGTATGACGAAAACAAAACAGTCCTAATATATTAACTACTACAACTTAATGAAATTTAATCAAATTACAATGTTCAGTTAAAAAATAAAATAAAAATAACAGCAGCATTTAAGTCTCCACTAAGATTATTAGAAAGTATAGTGTACGTTTGTGTATGTATGTATTCATGTGGGTATAAAAAAATTAATTGATCGACCAGGAGAGATTACAATAGTCATTCACTCCAAAAAGCTTTGAAGGATGACAAAGAAGTTGGGAGGTTGTTTTAACAGGTGGGCACTGAAGTGAAGAAGTTTACTGTTTCCGAGGTTATATAATACAGTGGGAGATGCAATTCTACTCTAAAGTTTCTAAGGGCTTCCATAGACTAGTCGATTAGTTGTCGACAACTAATTGTTATCAACAACTAAATGTAAATGTAGTCTTTTCAGATGTTGTCTAAATGCAAAAATTTTACGTTGTGGACTTGCAGTTTCCCTTCTGAAAAAGGGAAACTGCGAAGTTGTGACAACGAAAATTTTGCCCGTTTAGTTGTCAACAACCTCTCCTACAGACTATGTTTATTGGTCATCGACAAAATCACAAAAAGTAATCTATCGCTTTTAGTTGTTAACAACAATCAGCTGTCGATAACTATCTGTCTAGTCTGTGGAGGCCCTTACAGTCAAACTGACCATAAAGAATCAAAACAGAATCTTTCTTAAGTTTTCTCTGAAAGTATTTTGCAGTTGTTTTCTCATATAAATCATTTTGTGCTCTCCATTCAATTGAAAACATAGGGTAAGACTTTCTCTAGGGAGGCAACTAACGAAAAATCTTTTCTGCTGTTTTAATTTTAAGGTGCTGTTTCCGAGGACCATTTTCACAAAGTTTTACAGAGTATAAGGTTTAACTATTGCTAACAAATATGATGGCAAAGCTCTGGAAATTTTTTATTAGGTAGACAACACAGTAACTAAATGCTTACTAACAAGTTTAATACGAAAGAACAATAGAATTACTTACCCTAGCCTCCACAAGTGAGTCAAAAGCAAACGCCATTAGGTTCTTCATCTCTTCTAGTAAATGAGAGCAACGGGAAATATAAGCACCGAAATACTGACTGGTTTAAAGAACTGCAAGTACTGAAAACTAGGAGAATTTGAAAACTGAGTCATTAGAAGTTTTGTTCTTGTGAGTCAGTAGACCCTATCCATAAATGGCAGCGATTTGAATCTTTTTTAAACTACATTCAAATTAGCCTTACTGGCCTCGTTCTGGGTAACATAATATTTTTGACTCAAGAACGAGGCCAGTAAGACTAATTTGAAGGTAGCTAAAGAATAGTTTAATCGTCGCCATTTGTGCATAGGGTCTTTGTCTGTGTCACTGGAAGATGCTACAACTATACATACTTCACTTGGATCACTATGTTATATTTAACGATGGACACAAAACCCTCAACATACAGAAAGCTAAAACTTAATCCTTTCTCGAGCCTAAGTGGCTCATCTGGCCAGTGGTTATCTCTGGTTTCCAAAGTGCTAAGTTAATGAGAGTCTTTGACTCCCCTTGGACAGGACATTAATCCATCACAGATTAGCCCCGAGCAGAAGAGCTGGTACTCAGACAGCTGAGTCCAACTGGAACAAGTCAGGTTATGTGTCTTGTTCAAAGACACAACACAGTGGTCTGACTTGCATTATTAGGATCACGAATCCAACACGCCAACTACTCGGCCACTGTGCTGCTGACTATTGCACTTAGAAACATCACAAATAATAAGTCTCAAGCTATCTTAGTTTATTGCTTTATCAATTGTGTAAAAATACTGTGAGAAAACTACACAAGCAACCATTACTGGGTTGGAGCTTCAAACACAAAAAAGCCAATTGAAATTGGCTTTGAAATTTCGTACCTGATTTGGATGCAAGGTGTTCCATGATTAACTTTCTCTCAGCGAGTAAGTCCTGCAGCAACTCAAACCCCGTTTTGTCATCACCTTCACTTCCACAGTCAGACAACTTCAAGCTTACTAAAAATCGCTTTTTATCTTTTGCAATTTCTGTAACCTGGAAAAATAAGTTTATAACTTTATCAACAAATTAAAAGACTTATTGCATGGTTTGTTTGAGTGTCATTAATGACACTCAAATTGTAGAGTAAAATAAAAAACTGTTTTAAACCTTAGCAGTGGACAAAATCTTAAAATACCAAAAATCTAACAAGTTTGAAAATGAGAGAGTGGTTCACACTTGAGAAGTAACCACAACACAAGAAAGTGCAGTAAAACAGTAACAGTAACAATGACGGTATATGTACTGTACTCCATTTTATCGCATCTTCGATATCTCTTGGTCTTCTTATGCTTGTGGTTGTGTTATGCTTATTTCATAATTATGAAAAAGATAAAATAGCAGCCAGATGTTCTTTAGCATCTTTAATGACAAACAGAGCAAACAACAAACATCACAGCACAACACACTTTTAATCGGCCTTGTGGGAGCCATGTTTACTCCAAAGGAACTTCATGTTTGTGTAAATGAGAAATGTGAAACACACAAACCCAGGAGAGTATTGTCACATTAGCATTTCGGCTTTAATTCCAAAGCCATTGTTAGAATGAAAATAATCATAGTATAGTGACTCTGAAACTAAAATCGAGTTGTTAGTATTACAATCATCCCCCTTGTTTGTGGTTTTAGAAATCTCGTCAACTACAAACATGAAGTTCTTCAGGTTAACTTTCCTGCCATATTTCTTAAAACTGTCAAATTTACTCCCAAAGTTTGTCTAATCTTTGATGCTTTTAAATATCCGAAGCCATGCATATGCCTACCTTAGCAATTACAGACTGTCCAACTTTAAAGTGGGCAGAAGCATCGGATACAAATTGATCGGCCAAACACTAAAAACAGCAATAAAAATCATCGTGTTATCATTAATAAGTTAATTATAACTAAAAGATGTTTATCATAATATGGAAATGGGACAAGGGAGTTAATTACATATAAACAAAAGAAGTGTTTCTTTGATAGTGGGAATTCAATAGATAACATAACTGTATCTTCAAGCTAGCAACAAAAATTTTACCAGTCACATTTCAAAACCTTTTTTGGAAAGGGATTTGTTCCAAGATATTATTACTGTTACTACTATTGCCAAAATTTTAAACTTTCTCACAAATCTGAAATAAACCTAAAGAGAATCAAAGAGAACATCTGTTTATAAACCTGTAGATAGTATTTTTCAGTCCTTATACTATTATCATAACTTATTTGTCTTCCCATTTTTTAACAGTACCGCTCACCGCATTTGGGGCCAGCCCAAAGATTTCACTTGCGAACTCAACAAAGACTCCATAGTCCATGATCTTCTTAACGAATCCAGGCATTACCATGCCAACCTGAATTTAAAAAAAAAATTAGTGCAAAGACTAATTTGATTTGGAGAAATTGGAAATGGATGTCGAGCAGCAAAATTTAAAAAGTTCACGGACAAAAATTTGTATGTTAAGACAACTTGTAAATACCATCTTCTCCCAAACCACCAAAACTCTCTTCCCAACCCCTATTTTCAATGCCTTGGTTTTAGCGAACACTCATGCAAAGCATGAGGCTATGGAATTGTACAAAGCATCATGGTATGCAACACGGTATGATATCGAGCAAAGTATCACACTATGCAAGCAGGCAAAGCATTGCGTTACAAAATCATGCACAGCATCACAGTACGAAATCACGCAAAACATCACGGTACTGTACGTAATCATGCAAAGCATAACAGGCAACAGCACAAACCATCCGAGTAGACAACTATTTAAACATCATTGCGGTTTGCGATCAAGAAAAACCAATTTATGAACAAATAATAAAATAAAATATAATTTTTAAAAAATCAAGAGTAAAGCTATCTCACCTTAACATCGTCAAAGCTTTTCAAGAACAAATCCTTGCGTGATTGCTTGATCAAAGACTTCTTAAAAGAAACCTTCTGTAACAAGTTAAGAATGTTTAAGCACAGAGCTTTAAGTACAAACAATACATTTGAATTTGAGAGAAGGCAGGGTTTGCATTGAGAATGATGAACGAAATTTCAGACTTCTCCATGACCAAATGCCATCTTCCATAACCAACAAGTATCGCAAAATCATAGAATCCACAGAACAGGCTACCGACACTTCAATTCAACTTTAAATGCCAATTAAGGGTTCACATTGAGAATGATGAATGAAATTCTATGACCTTTTCCATTACCTTAGGGTTAATTTTTATTAAACTCCATGACTTTTCAAGGCCTTGAAAAAGCATTTAGAAAACACATGACTTTTAACGACAGTGTGAACCCTGGAAGGGGTAATAAAAATTATTACCAGCAAAAATTCAAAACCCAAAGAAAGGGGTTTGAGGCAGCGAATCAAACATCTCAATCAATTTTGTTAACTTGAGTTAATAACAATAATAATAATGACAAGAAAAAGAAGAAAATTAATTTCGAATGATGACTCCCCCAAAAGGGCTTTTCAGTGTCATAGCTAAAATTCCCAAATTAAACACGAGTTAAGAATCCCAACTGGTTGGAGGCAGACAAGTAGTTTTCTATTTACAAGCATGGTGGGATTGACTCTTGTATCACTAAAGCCAAATCCAGTCTGTGGTCACAAAGAGATTTGAATCCCCAGAAAACCACACACCAATCCTAACTACTGAGCCAGCCTGCCTCCTGTGTTTTGATTAGACTGTATAATTCAGTCGCCTGAGGTTTGGATCTATTCCAAAGCATGAAGCAATCCAACGCTAAAACTGAGCCACAACAACAGCTTCAGTGAGGTGTGCTTGAGGAGGGTCTCAAACTTTTAGTGTCTAACATCTAACATTGCAGGATACATTCGCATCCTTTTTGGTTCCTCCATAAAACAGCACGTTAGGAACTCTCCTGGGCTGTGAGTACTCTTGTCCAACTGTAGGACTGTAGACCGACAGCAGGTGCTCCCAATGACTGGGGTGGTCCGAAAGATGCAGCAGAGGCACAAAAGCTGGAAAACCGCTTGGTTGTACCATTACGTCAACCCCCTCGGGACTTTTACTCACTACATCTATGTCCACAATCTGGAACAAACATATAAAAACGGATATCTTGGGTATGTTCATACATTAAGGACAAAAAAAAACCTAACTAGTATCATTTGAAACTAAAGTATATTTCTACATTAAGGCCGATATCAGTTTAAAACTAAGAACAGGACACTCTCTTCATCTGTAGACGTAAACATTATCTAAAACCTTTTCTCGAGCTAAGTGGCCTATTAGGCCAGCGGATAACTCCGGATTCTGTACTGTTAAGTGCACGAGTCTTCAGTTGCGAGATAATCTTTTACACAGAGGAGCAGGCTTAGCTCATGATCAGTTGGTTAGTGTGCAGCCTTCAGAGCTAGAGGTTCCCAGTTCGATTCTCGGTGACTGCACTTCTGTTTTGACTTTCTGCTGATCAGTGTAGTTGTAGCTTTGAATACTTGTAAAATGAAGCACTGACAGAGGGAGGGGGTAAAGGGCGCACCATCGGCTTCAATTGATAGCAGTACTCTCTGAGAGCTGAAGGAACTACTGACGTTAAATAACGGTACCTTTACCTTTAAAACAGTGTTGTACTTGCCTTAACTAATCATATTAATTACCAACATTTTACAAACAAACCCATGTAAATTGTATTTCCTCGCAACTGAAGATGATCATAGGATTTTCGAAACTTGTCTTGTTTGTTCAAAAATGTTGTCTAGTATGCATTACAAGTCTGCTTCTTTATGCTCTTTTGCAAATTTACATTAATTTTACTGTATTTTTTAAATTCACATTTGTACTGTATTTTTAAGATTTTCATTTACATATCTTTTAAATTTACATTTAATGTATTTTTTAAAATTTACATTTACTGTATTTTTTTAGTTTACATTAACTCTGTTTTTTGAGTTATTTTATATTTACTGTAATTCACTGTATATTTTAAATTAAATTTACTCTATTTTTTAAATTTACGTTTACTGTAAATATTTTTTAAGTTTACATTAACTGTATTTTTTAAATTTACATTCACTGTGTTCAAAAATTAACATTTACTGTATTTTTTATTTTAATTAACAGTATTTTTTAGTTTACATTAACTGTATTTTTCAAATTATCTTAGATTTTACTGTATTTTCTAATTACCATTTACTGTATTTTTTATTTTAATTAACAGTATTTTTTAGTTAGCATTATATGTATTTTTCAAATTATTTTAGATTTTACTGTATTTTTCTAACTATCATTAAATGTATTTTTTAAATCTACATTTACTGTATTTTTAAAGCTTACATTAATTGTATTTAACTGTGTTTTTCAAATTATTTTGGATTTTAATGTATTTTTCTAATTAACATTTACGTACTGTATTTTTTAAATTTAGATTTACCATATTTTTATTTTACATTAGCTGCGTTTTTCAAATTATTTTACATTTACTGTCATTTTCAAATTAAAATTTAATGTATTTTTTAACTTACATTTACTGTATTCTTAAAAGTTAATCTTATTTTTCAAATTTACATTTAACTGTGTTTTCAAAATTATTTTAGATTTTACAGTATTTTTCTAATTAACATTTATTGTATCTTGAAATATTATGTTTACTGTATTTTTTAGTTTACATTAACTGCGTTTTTCAAATTACTTTTCTTAATGTCATTTTCAAATTAACATTTACTGTATTTTTTGAATTTACATTTACTGTATTCTTTAAATTAACAATTTATATTTTAAGTATTTTTTAAATTTACATTTACTGTATTTTTAAAATTAGATTTACTGTATTTTTTAAGTTCTTAAAGGAACTTGATTTCGACTTGATGGGTTTGTTTGTAAACAAATGGAAAGTAGTTCACAATTGCACTATTCAGTTCTGTTTTAGCTCAACCTGCAATACTTACAGAGCCTGCTTGGAGGCCGAAATCTCCTGCGGGTAAAGGTCTTCTGGCATTACCCTGCAATGGAATATTTTTAACAAACTGTCAGATGGTAAACTTCAAAGTACTGAAACACAACATCAACTGTATTTCAATCATTTGTACAATGCTCTGAATTAGAAAATGCATCTTTGATGCAGTATAGGTAATGTAAGCCGCATTAAAGAATAGCTTTCAAGATAGTTGTCTGGAAAACTGCGTCAGAGAGCAAGGAATTGGCGAGCAAGTTACTGGAAGATTGTAGCAAATCAAACATTTTTCTTTCATAAAATAGGCCTTGTTTTACAGGAACGAGCTTCTGTCAATTTGAGTTCAATATTTTGCGTGGGCAGTGTTCGTTGAGCTATAGATCAAAGATCAAAAACAGCAAAATACTGTTTATCTAACTTGCTTAGTTATGAAATTTAACTAGAAAATCAAGCACAAGCTAAAGCATTCATCAAGAGTAAAGACCTTAAGACTTAGTTTCAACTTCGCCTCTCGCGGCTGACAGGACAACACATGGCACTCAACAACTTGCCCCATATAGAACACAGCTTGAGGACTTTCCTGAGGTGGGATACTGTGAAAACAAAAGTACCAAAGTTTAATTACCCTTCAGGTCCTAAACATTGCAGATAATGTAGAAGAATTGTTCTTGCTGTCACAAGCTTCTTTTTATCTGCACAAAAAGTGCCTAACGGGAATCAAACCCATGACCCTCTGATTACCATTCAGATGTTACAGGAACTCACATGGGAAATAGGCCACTTAACTTGGTTCTGTAGATGGAGCAACCACTGGATATATTGAGCCTAGCAGTTAGCAGGACATGTACCCACTGTTCCACACACAGAACCAGGTTAAGTGGCCTGTTCCCCATGTCAGTTCCTGTAGCTCAGTGAGTAAAGCATCTGACCGGTATACAGATGGTCGTGGGTTCCATTATCGTCTAGGGACTTAAAAGTTTTCTTAGAAAACAAGAATAAATCTTCCACAGTATTTATCCAAGTTGATAATTAAACTTGAGCAACACAACAAAATGTTGGTACAAAATTCTCCAAAACGTGGCCTTACAATTCTTGTGTAATAACTTTAGAAGAATTTTGCTTTTCATTTTCAATTTTTAATTTTGCTTGATCAATTTACATTTCCTCATTACAACCAGGCAGTCAAAGTCATTTTTAATAAGTGGCATTTGCTTCTTTGAATTTAACAAAGATCATGAGTGAACATGAAAAGTAAAAGCGCTATGTATACTCAATGAAGAATTACCCAAGTTCAGCTCTTGGAACCAAGCCTTTGACATTATTGTAGAAATTCACAATGCAACCGTAATCCTTAATGGCTGTGATAAAACCATGAGCAATAGTTCCAGGCTTTGTGCAGTCATCATAATCTGTGATAACTTGGAGTGAGGAATTGACCAAGGTCTTCTTGTGAGTCAGTAATAAGCGACGTCGATCTGGTTCCACCGACAAAACCTGCATGGATGATTTAACTTAATAAAACTGTGTCAAAATTAAACAACTTATCTATACACATTGTCATTATGACAAAGCTTTAACACTAAATCTTACAATGTCACAATGACAATGTTCAGCAGTACACACAAGTTGCGCGCACTTTTGTTGCTGGTTATTTGACCAATAGCTTAATTTTCATCATACTTAAAAGACCTGTTTGTAACCAAGAAAAAAAGTTAGTGCTTCCAAAACTTAGAACTGATTTACGAAAAACAGTTTTTTTAATAAGTTATATTGTGGCAAAACTGTGGAATATCCTTCCAAAGGAACTGTACACAACTGTTTGCCTAAAAAAGTTAAAAAATTATATAGTTAGGCATTTCACCCTATCATACTCACACTGCAATTATGGAAACAATAACATGTAACTTTTTGTGTTTATTCATAAATTGTGTATATATGTCATTATTTCTTGAAACACTTCAGATCAATGATCCTGAAACTTTGCACTATAACACAAACACGTGTAATAGAGACAACATTTGTTCTGTAATTTTTCCCTTTGGATTCCCGGCTTTGACGTCACAACTTTGGTAATTTGCATGACTAATTAAAAAACCTTAGTATTTCAGCAACCTAGAGGTATTTTTAACGAATTAAACGACATTTTTAAAAACGGACCAAATAGTAAGCTAATGTATTTCTTTCAAGTTTACTCATTCATGCTTTTCTTGATGAATCATTTCTGTTTTTAAAATCTTTTTCTTCACTTTTATTTTAGAGTTTTATTATTGGCTTAATTCTTATATCAAAAAAGAAACATTGCTTTAAAATGGAGTTCCACTGCGTTTTATTCTAAAACTATATTGTAAAGGTTGATGTACAGTATTCTCAATATAAATAATAAAGCATTTTGATGTTGGAAAAGTGAACTGCCGCAAGACAATCCATGGGAGGTTGCCTACATGGACCATTACTTAACACTGTTTGAAGACAATCAGTCAAACTTACCCTACACTTTACTTTCTTTCCTTCTTTCAATTTCTTCTCAGGATGTTTCAAGGAGATGTCTGCCAAATGAAGGCTTGGGCACAAACCTCGGATATGGTCAGACACCGAGACAAGCATTCCAAACTTTTCCAAAGTTATAATGGAGCCCTATCGATCAATTACACGCATCATTATTTAACAAAGAAATCAAGAAATGTCTCAAGGGTTACAGTACATCTGTACCAACGACGGCCTGACCGCCCAAGCTCATTTTCACCTTCTTCCGGGCAAAGGGGGTTAGCAACTCAAACAAAAGTTCTGTAGTTTACAAACAGTAAATAGACAAGAGACCTCTTCCACTGGTCAGTCACATAATCAGAATCGGATAAACAAAGATGGTGGATAACAGTAGTGATGCAGGAAGGTTATTTTGACAAAAATATTGCATTGTTTGCTTCGTCTTTCAGGAAATGAAATCGGAAAACACTTCAAAGGCTGTGGATATGTACAAGCATCACATCTCAACCGTTTTTTCCCCTGAGGCAGGATATTTCTAAAATGTTTACACTTTGCAACATTTTATCCTTCTGAACACTATGAATGGAAAAAATCCCCTGTTGCCAAGAACACAGATTGAAATAATGGACCTTAATTTGTAAATCATATTGCATTTCTCGGTGAATTATTTACCCAATTAATTTTAGAGACTGTGTTGTGAACAATGGATTAGGTCTATTGTTCACACTGGCCAGTGTATCTTTGTACTGGACAAGTAACCATTTACTTACATGATTTTGGTAACAACACAGAATAAAAGTTGTTCGAAAAAACATTAAAATTTGGATACTCAGAAGTACTCACTTCAACAACTGTTCCTGGTTTTATGTCATGATAGCGAATGAATGGTTGTTCAATCACAGATCTAAATAAGTAGTGCAACAAAATAAGCTGCGGTATACAAGGTAATGTACATGGCACTTTTTCAATACAGGTGTTCTATGATTACACCTTGAAATTCATACGTCTTAGACATTAAAACTAAATATTAATATACAAATAAACAATTCAAGTAGTTTTTCTGAATAAATCTACATCAGTGTACTGTAAATCCATGGCCAGTAAAATTTAAAATGGAAATTCTGATCTAATCAGCAGAAAAATTAATGACTTAGTATTAAAACTAACTAAAAGGTTGGTAAAAGTTAATGTTCAAACTTCACTGATAAGTTTTTTTACTGTTCTGATAAATACTTTGAATTCTTATTAATGTAGCCTATCACAGAGAGAATTGAAGACTATAACCCAACTCTTGCCAAATTTTTAGGTAAAAAAACTTTAACTTCATTAAGGAATGATCTCCATTAAAGAGCTAGGGAGAAAACAGTGGAGCTGCAGAAATTTGTGTCGTCCAATTTTCCCATGATGGATTTTTATTTAACTCAGCCAAAATATGGGAAAAAAGCACTGGTACTAGGAAAGTTTGAAAAAACGCCAGTCAAGCAACTTTTTCGGTAATTTTTTAGCGAACAAGATCACTTGACCAATCAAATTTGCGAAATTGATTAACTAATACTTTAGTAAAGATTTCACACATTTTACTGAGGTACGCTGCTGTTTCCTAGGGCATCCAGCATGTGCATCCTTATTTGAGTTTCAAAACTTCAGAATAAGTAAACTTCAAACAATCAACAATTATTGCTGAACAATCTGTTTAATGTTCAAACTAGGAACATTAATAGGAGTTCTTGTAACTTTATAAGTATTCAGCCGGCGGTTCAAGAATCAGACAGGTTTATGTTAAGTGGGGGAAGGGTTAAAAATACCTCTCCATTGTCAAGGTCGCAACACCATCCATGGAATTGAACCCTAGAATTCTGCACCTGCAACAAGAATGCTTGCAAAGCTTAATCTTTGATACTCAGTTATGATATACTACATGTAAACAATGCAATGGAGTATATAACTGTGTAGTGCTGTAGTAACAGCTAGGGGTAGCAAATGGTCCCTTAAAACAAACAAAAAATATAAGTCTTGGCAAATTACAGCTAGTTCTAAAAATCTTATCACTATTTTTTGTCATGTCTTGATCATGAGGTCTTATATTTTTTTTCCATATCACAGTCTATTTCTCGCTGAGCTCCATTCAAAACCTCTATTGTCTCTGTAGTTTAAGTCTTGGTCTCAAATTTTTTATATCGCAAATAACATCTCAGTCTGGAATTATTCAATGCTTTTCAAAGTCTATTGCTCAGATTTTAAAAAAGCTGTCCTTGTATCTCAGACTGTCTCAGATTTATCATTTGCTTCCCCAACAGTTATTACTCTGTGATGCGGACTGGCACTTCTCAGAGCTGTAAGAAATATGTTATTTCAAAACTTATCAGATAACATTAACTCTTCCAGCTCCAGCCACTTTGTCAACATCTTATTTCTCCTAACACATTGCATACAAAATCTTAAGTGACTGGGTAATGAGAAAATAGGAAAAGATCAAAAAAGGTAAACTATTAAAGGTAAAAGCAAAATTCTTTAAAACTTGTGACACAAAACATATGAATTATATTTGGCACAACTTGCTAGCTTACACGTTTGTTTGGGGCGAGTGCAGCATCCTGTTGTTTTTCCTGGCACACTGTCGTTTCATCCTGCAGTGTCATGTCATTTTTATCCAGCGCAAAGTCTGTCATTTTCATCAAGCACCTAATTCTTATTTTCATCCAGTGCATTGCCATTTTCAGAGCCTCCCCAGTCTTGTTATCATTATTAATGAAATGTTTAATCAAAATGCAGAAAGCTACACATGATGTTTCAACTCAATATTTTTCCAAGTTCTCGAGCATTTTGAATGATCACTCCAAAAAATGTAACTTTCAGCCAAAATAACCAGTCAGCAATTTCAGTGTTTGTTGTCATACTGTTTGCTTTTGTAACTGCCCAACCAGAGTGCAGAAACCAGAAGCAGTTGTTACTGTATGTTCTGAGACACAACGCCCTATCGCTTCTTTTAGCTGGTGAGAACACTGTGTAAAGGTTCCAAAGAAAGACATGCACCAAACACAAAAGAAGAGAGTGTCTATATATACACTCATTTGTTCTCCATCATACAAATCAAGACGAACCTGTGTTTGGAGCCGCATTTGAACTTCTTTCCAAGCTTCTCAACTCGATCATCAGCTACACGAGATATCTGAAATATTAAACAGAAAAGCTAAAATCTTTTCTAGAGCCAAGTAACCCATTAGGCTGGCGCTTATCTCAAGTTTCCTTAGTGTTAAATGGATGAGAGTGTTTGACTCCCTCTGGACAGGAAACTAATCCATCGCAGGTTAGCCCCCGACAGATACAGCTGAGTTGACTGGAACAAGTTGGGTAAAGTGTCTTGCTCATGGACACAACACAGTGGTCTGACAGGTGCTTGAAATCATAACCCTAGGATTATGAGTAGAGCAGGTTAAAGACTATGCTGCCGACATTTAAGATCAGAATTTAACTACATACTGTTTATCACAGACTTCTCAACATCTTCTCAACATTAGTTCCTGTAAATCTTACAATCTTTTCACTTACATGAACATATCCCATGGTACTATGTGAGAGAGCAAGAAGTAGACCCAGTCCCTGGTCAACTCTGGTAACAGTAGCTGCTTTGATGATATCTCCCATTCCGTATGACTCCAGTTTATGTGCTTTTCCTTTAACAATTTGTTGTTGCAAACTTAACCCGACACTCTTGCCAGAAGAGTTGATGTAAACAATACGGCAATTGACCTTAAAAAATAAAGTGTGGTTTTAATCAATAGATATAAAACAAATGTGTATACAAGGTTCCTCATTTACCAAATTTGACTGAGAAAGCACCCATCCCCCCGGTGCAATAACTTTCGTGAAAGTTTGGGGGTTGGTGCTTAACAAACACTGGAGCAATGGCCATTTACTCAGTCAAAAAGGGTATTTGCAACAAATTCCAGGCCATTTCCAGGAGCATATTTACAACCCAGGACCTGAAAATCTAAAAATAGTTGTAACAACATAGAGTACATACTAAAGTGACTATGATCGAAATGATACAATTTTCTTCAATTGACCTGTTCTTTTTTATTTATTTTTTGTTGTTGCTGTTAAGAAACTAAAATAATGTGCAAGGAAAAGTATATATATGATGTATTTTTTGCTGCTCATTGAAGAAACTAATTTTTTCAGGACTTCCCTGAGAACCTTGATGGAAATGTAAATAAAGCAACCTACGTTACCAAGCTGGAAAGGGATACTGGACTGGATATGCTGGCACCAACAAGTTATGGGAGGTGAAGCTAAATATATTATTGGACCTGGAAGGGCTTACACATCACTGGCTCGAATGGGAGTTGGGACTAACTAAGCACTTACAAGTATGCATTAAAATTATACAGAATTTCAAAATGCAAGTACAAATTTTTATTTGTCAGAGTGGATTCTCCACATAATAACAAAAGAGGCAAAAAACAAAAACATTAACACCAGTACTAGTTCTATACTTTATCATTCAACCATTGGAGTGACATGACACATCATACATGTATTATTTTATTGTATGTGCCCTATGGCTGATGAAGGCCATTTAAGTTGGTAGAAAATAATACAATATTGGTGTTCTTATTTTGACTGGTTGTCTATGAATGTGAAAATTAAAACCTTACCCGCTTTTTTAATGTGTATTTTTTGTCTAGATTCTGGCCATCACCACCACAATTTGGTAGATGAAGTATGTCAATGGTTCCTTCAAACCCACCAAGAAATGAAACACACAGTCCAGAGGAAACAGC
This sequence comes from Hydrozoanthus sils, assembly GCA_027575215.2. Taxonomy (NCBI): domain Eukaryota; kingdom Metazoa; phylum Cnidaria; class Anthozoa; order Zoantharia; family Hydrozoanthidae; genus Hydrozoanthus; species Hydrozoanthus sils. Next base: position 1,713 of record JAOBRD020422578.1, on the reverse strand, counting down.
CTAGGAAGAAATAAAATGATTCTCTATTTATTTAGGAGCTTAAAATTGAGAGGAAAAAGAAATCACGGAAAACTTTATAATACATACACATCACAGAAATTGTAATTAGTAAAAATTGAACACTGCTGTACATACAAATACATAATTGTGTATTACCTGGGAAACTGTGCCTTTGACCACCATTCCAGGCAATAATGAAGAGAACTTAAGTCTCATAGCTTCAGTAATCTACAGCAGACAAGAAAAACATTTTGTGCCATTATAAGTACATATAATATACATTAGAGTGACACCAAAATTTGCATTTTAGAACAGAACAAGGCAAGTTTTGCACATTATTTGTGCTTTGTACACTTTTCAAAGCATTTTCCTTTAAATACATACTTGTAAAATGCTTCTAGGGAAAAGAAAATACTGGAGCGCTCTCAAAAATTAATTAATGAGATACTGTACCATCCAAAATGTGGATGGAATTTATGGTCATGAATATGGTCATCCAAATTATCTCTGATGACTTCTGCTAGAGTTTTCAGCTCTCCAAGATTACATTTTGAACTTATTATCTGAGGGGCGGTTTAATAACATTTCATTGAAGATATGTTGTTTTCGTACTAGATAGAAAATGATGGAAGTCACTTTTGACGAAGTTCTCAACTCTACCTACATTATCCCTTTAATCTCAATCATAACCAGAGGGAGAATTAAGCACTTTGTACAAAGTCACTAAATACAGTATGTTTATTTTGCACTTCAAATATTTTCAAAAAATTAATATAAAATTCAACAATTCAGGCAACAAACGCACCACAGCTGTGCGAACTTCCTCATAGTCAGCTGTCACTGTCACAATTCTTCCATCTCCACTCACAGATTTCACCAACAACTGTAAAGGGCTTCCAACCTGCACTTCTACCATTTGGAATGGAGACAAACAAAAGTCAATGTAGTTTTAGATCTAACACATAACAATACTCATATATATATATGCATACACACAACCTGGTTTTAGATCTACAACTCACAAGGCTGTCAATTCTTATCCTACTAAAAACAATGTCATATAAACAAAAAGAATTTCTAACTTAAAAACCAGTTATTGAAAATCTACAAAGTGAACATTCATTTTCTTTGTCTTAATAGTAGATTCTGAAAATGTCCATTGCTTCAACAAATTTTTAAGTTACTTGGTAACTTTGTTGAGTTTTAATAACTTTGATTTTTTTTTAAATTTAAGAGGATAAGGGTTAATATCAAAAGTCAAATTTCATTGAGCTATAGGTCTTGCACCTAGTAATTGAAATTCAAAAACACTTGTTATTTCAACATTAAACTCTTTTGGCACCATAGGCAACAGAAGTCAACAGCTTGGAAAAGCACATCATTTACTTCTGTCAACAATTACAACATATCCAAATTTCACTCATTTGGTTTTAACACCTTTGGTGCCATAGTGGATCAAAGTCCATGGCTTGGAGGGCCACAATTGTCAAAAATTAATATGGCACTTGTAGATATATTTCAAATGTAGAATGGTGCAAAAGAGTTAAGAAAAAAAGGCTAACCTGTTTTCACACTCGTCTTTGGAAGGAAACCATTTGCTCCAGTTATTCCAAACGATATCAGGTAGCCGTGGTCCTCCACACTTGATATATATCCTGGTAACACCTATAGAGTGCACAAAGCAAGCAGTGTTATCAACAGTCCTAACTTAAT
>JAOBRD020422473.1:0-18878 GCA_027575215.2 Hydrozoanthus sils | reverse complement strand
AAGAAATTTGAGTAAAACCGCCAAACCGTTCCTCCATGCAAGGGACTAGTACAACTTTGGTTTGAGAACGGTTTGGCAAATTTACATCAAATATTAACTTCAAAATTAATTTTTAAACTTCCCAAAAATCACCAATTTAAAAATCTCTGTAAAATTACCAATCTTTGAAAAAAAAAAAAAACTCGAAAAAGTCTTAAAATATTCAAGCTGACTCTCCTTCATCTCATCTGTGTTTTAAGCATCGGGATTTTGTAGATTCAATACATGGACGGAGATATCGGAAGAAACATGAGGAAAAGTGGCCACAAAGCGTGTTTTAGGTTAAGTCCCGCCTTAATTTCCTGAAACAACCTTCAGTTGGTTTTTCTTTGAAAACCCCTAAAAAATACCAAACTGCTGATTTTGACCCCTAAAAAATATGACAAGCATCCTATCATATCAATAGAGGGAGTCCCCCCAAAAAGGATATGACAAGCATCCTATCATATCAATAGAGGGAGTCCCCTCCAAAAAAGGATATGACAAGCATCCTATCATATCAATAGAGGGAGTCCCCCCCAAAAAAGGATATGGCAAGCATCCTGTCATATCAAGAGGGAGTCCCCCCCCAAAAAAGGATATGACAAGCATCCAATCATATCAATAGAGGGAGTCCCCTCCAAAAAAGGATATGACAAGCATCCTATCATATCATAAGAGGGCAAACCCCCCCGAATAAAAGGATAACTTGGTCTATACCACTTTACTAATGCAAACTACAGGATCCAGTGGCTGCCAAAAGCACATGGAACAGTTAGAGTACAAATGTAAATATATATTTTACTACTTCACTGCACTGTTAACCATAGCTGAAGCTTTCATTATATACAATAATTCACAAGATATAATTTTATTAATAATTAAATTATATTATCGATGAAAGCATTTGTTTCTTCTTCAACAGAATTTTACTAACTTTTTCCCACCAAAATGGATAAACTGAAACTAACAAGTAAAAAAATATAATAAAATGTACACTAGTTAGCTTCACAGAAACTAAACACAGAGCAACAAACATTAGCCATATGACTAATAAAAATAATATACGGCTGCTAACATAAGCCTAAAAGCTAAATATAGTCTGAGCAGTGGTAACTGCAAGCCTAACAAGACATTCTACTCTGAAGTCCTTAATAATAGTGTATGTACTATTATTTATTTTTGAGTAACTTTCCATTCTATATGGGCCTTATTTGGGACTGTACTATTATTAATTTATGGGTTTTGCAAGCCAAGCATCTCCACTGCAGGTTTTTAGACTATCAATATTCTCTTACTGGGGCACAATGCTCAGTGTTTACATTTGTCAATCCTCATTTTTGACAAGAAGCAGCACCAATCTCCAAGAAAAAAGTTATTTCATGCTTTTTTTTATTAATATTACAGTTTATTTTACAAACTTATATTCAAAATTTTTCTACGCTATACTACTATTCCGTTCTATACCATTATTAATTTTGAAAGATTTTTCCACCCTGTACCACTACTCTGCTCTATACTATTATTAGGGACTTCAGAGTACTACGATTTTGTGTTTCATACGGCATAACTGCAATCTTGACTTATCTATCAACAAAAAAATTAAATTGAAGAAAAAAGCTCTAAGCGGTGGATCATAAAATTATGCTTAGCCTTTGCTGCAACAAGATTCTTACTTTGAGTCTTGGCAATCAACAATGCTCTTTATGATCAGCACGAGGTTAAAAAACAACTTCATTTTCCCACAATGCTGTGTATAGTGTAATTTCTAAAATGATTTTGAAAGTACCTTATTACATGACATTTAGGTGACACTAATTATTTAGTGATTTTTCAAAACAATGAAAAATTTACCAAAATTAAGCTAAGTGTCGCTAAATCTAAATCGTTGCTAAATTAAAGTGAGTACAATAAGAAATTCTGCCATCTGGTCAGCTTCACAGAATTATTCTGTTTTAAGGTAAATCATAAAGAGTGTTGGATATCTATATATAAAAAAGGTATCATGGTTTGTTGGGTGACATGGTCACTTGTGATACAAATCGCCACATCATGAGACAAACGGTTAACAATTTTGTTCTATTTTTGTCGCAAAAGTTTTGAATCCTTAACTTGCCAAAGTGTTTCTGCCACCTTGTGAAATCCGAAAATTAAGTGATTCATATTCCAAAATTTATGAAAAATTTCCAAATTATTTAGTGTCACAATACACAGATTTTTCAAAATCGCTACAGATTAAAATGTCGCCAAAATTTCGTGTAATATGATAACAAAGATTCAATAATAATTGCATGCTTATGAATAGAAGATCGACTATAGTTAATTAGTATTACACACATTGGCAGTAATGGCTATGATGTTAGTTTTCAACAGGATACCTTGGCTCACTTCATTGTTTACATTTCAACTCCAAAATAGCCAAAATAAACGCGATGTCAGTGGGAAATGTTGAAGTTCTCTGCTTCAGCACGAGCTTTTTGGTTTGTATGACGTGATATATTTTGCTGCTTCCATGGATAGATCTTGCTAAATAAGGAACAGTAGTGAAAAATTTTGTCAAAATCTGTTATGGTTCTTGAGATAACTTTAATTTTTGTGAAATCTGCTACCAATCCTTAACCCGTTTGGATGAAAATTTGTAAGTATTCTGAAAAATATCTCGAGGTACATCATCAGCCAAAGTTTGGCTTAAATTCATCCAAAAACTATTTCACAAAACTGAAAGTTTGCCTGTTCCAACAACTGATATCAGATGAAAACATTAATTGGTAAATAAATGTTAAAGTGCATATGAAGGGAAAATTTTTATTATGGTTTTTGAGATATTACCATTTGAAGTTCTCAACTGATGACGTCACGTACGTTTCCGACAAATTTGCATTTTATTTAAATCTGCTGCCAATCCACAACCTTTGGATAAAATTGAGCCAAACCTGCATCGATGATCTATCTACCTCGAGACACAGCAGCAGCCCAAGTTTGGCTTAAATACATCCAAAGGTTATGGATTGGCAGCAGATTTGAATAAAATGCAAATTTGTTGAAAGCAGACATGACTTCATCAGTTGAGAACTTTAAATGTTGATATTTCAAGAACCAGGAAAGATTTTGACAAAATTTTTTTACTGCTATTCCTCATTAAGCAAGGTCTATCCACTGGATTAATAAAATTTTCCCTTCATATGCACTTTAACATCTCGAGAACAATGGAAGATTTTGACAAAATATTTTCACTGTTGTTCCTCATTTGGCAAGATCTACCCACTGAGGAAAACATATTTCATGTCATAGGCAGTCTCAGTATTAGCTTAACTGCAATCCAAAAAAAGTAGCATCTACTCAAAAGACAAAACCAATCTTAATGACTGGAATAAAACCTATCCAGAAATTAAAATACATCTAATAAAATAAATCTACATTGTTCAACCAAAATATAATTGAAGAAATTCAAAAACACAACTCTGTTTGAACAAGTACATCTAATCTGACTGTGAAAAAAACTATCCACAATTCACTGTGAAAAGCAAACTTGAAAAGCCTGTAACAACTGTTAACACTTTCAGCACCACCAGTTTAAAAAACACCAATCTCTTCCTTTACCTAACTCACACAAAATCTGACATACGGACTCCGGTCGAGAAAACACATTGTTGCGTTAAATCCTTTCAGCCCCAGCCAGTTTATCAAAAACTAAGTTCATCCTGCACAACTAATACAAAATAGGTCATTCTGTAATTAATGAGAAAAAGGAAATTGACCACATACAGAAAACTACAAAAGATGACAAGAGAAACTCTTCTAAGCTGGTAGCTGGAAAAATAATTAAAAAAATAATTGGTTCTAGTTTGGAGAATTTAGCAATACTCCATTTTTGCCAAAATTTTTTGGGGCTGAAAGTGATAACTAAAGTTATAAAAGGGTCAAATTAAATGTAAAAAATTAAAAGCTTTTCCTTTGGTTGGTTAATGGAGTGACTTTGTATGGAAAAGCATGAAAAATCAGCTTTTGTTTGCCTTGTTTCTCTGTCCTACTACATCCTGTTTTTTGTTTTTTTAATTGACATGCAATGTTTTTTTCCTTCACATGACATCCATGAGCTTTGTGTAGAGCCTTGCTGGGTTTGTTACCTCTGTAACTATACCTTTGTGATGGTCAATATCCTAACTACAACACTATACCCACTGAAGAGCTGACTCTCTACTAAAACGAAATTTTTAAAAACCCTTCAGTTCCAAAACTTTTCAAGGAATTATATTAAAGTCAGTCTAGCTTTTCATTTCATGTAAGTTTCCTGTTTTCCAATTATGGGACATAAACTTATCAAGTTTATGATTCATAATGACATCAATTGTTAACTCAAAATGGTGGAAGATTGATTTGAAAAACAACTTCTAGCTAGGAGAAGCATTTATACTGGTGCAAAGCTTAAAAACAACCTGAAAACATCGGAATTAGCTAAAGAAAAATTTATGATCTAGTAACCAGTTAATGCTCAAACCACTGATTAGAAATTTGGAACAATGATTTCCTCTGGCCATAAACAATTTTGTCACAAACATACTGGAGACTTGTTACTACTTAACAATCTGATATTTGTATTTTAAAAGTGGTTGTTCAATGTTGGGGCAACATTGAGGAATTATCTAGGTATTTTAAACAAGCATTGAGCATCTGATTAATAATCAGAAGATAAAAGGCATTTCCAATCCAGTTAGAAACCAAGAATTTGTTATTAAAAAAGTTGTTGAGACTTCTCCTTGGTTGAATTTAACTTTTCTTAGTGGTTTAATAAAAACTGTCACAATTGTTGAACTCAAGCCTAATCTAAGAGCATGCACAATAACTTTAAGTTATTTCATTTCGCTTCATCTCACTTCGTATAACATAGCACCAATAAATGATTTTAAATCTCTCTCTATTCCTTTGGTTATGTTCAAGTTCCCTAAAGTCAATTTAAAATAGGTAATGGAGCAATTTTAACACCTAGTTATAATTTTATACACTGAAATGGTGAAACTAATGGAGAATACCAACATCTAGTTCATTTTCATTAAACTTGTGGCATAAATTTAACATTTTCATTTATAAAAACAAGAATAAACTTGAATTAACAAACCCCTTAAAAACTGTTAAGCAAAATCTCTCTGTTTTTAACCCTTACAGCCCAAGCTTGTTTACCAACAATAACTGTAATGAGAAAATGGAAAATGATCAAAGAAAACCACTGCAGATGAAAAGCAAATTCCTCCCAATCTAGCTTATGAAACATATGGGTCTAAGTCAGGAGAATTTAGCAACACAACATGTTGGTATATTTGTACTAAAAGGGTTAAACTAACTTGTTCCGATAAAATGTAACTAACTTAAACTTAAAAAGTATAAACTGCTATTTGACATCAATCATCATCCCCACTACCTTGTTTGTCAACCATCATCCTTATCAATCATCAATCATCACTACCATATCTATCAATCATCAACACTCACTACCCTGTTTATCAATTATCAACCTCACTGCCATGTTGATGCCTCACAATGCTTTATACCAACTCCTGCTGATCTTCTTAGTGTCCTCATGATCATCCAATCCACCAGACCAGTCCTGTACTGTGCTTTTTTCTTATGAGCAGCTTTATCTTTCTCTTATTCTCATGAATCTGAAAACATGTGGGGCTGTCAAGATAACAACAATCTTATTGCCTAATTGTATCTCCTGTTAGTGTGAATCAATATACTTGCTGGAAAGTACATTAACACAGCAATGACACAAGTCTGTGTTATGAAAATAAGTCAGTGCCTCTTTTTGCTGTTGCATTTGAAGATGAACTATTATTACTCAGTAAACCATGGACTTGCTTTTCCAAGATATCTATGAAACAAAAAAAGATGTTTTCTAATTAGAACACTTACATCTTCATGTACTTGGGTTATTGAGAAGACTACAAGCAGTTCTTCTTTTCCTTTTTGTTTCTCTTAACAAACAGAATTTTTAAAACAAGCATAACATGACTGTAACCCCACGTCCCTTATGAGTAACTCTTCACTCATACCAAACAACGCAGTTCTACATGAATGGATTACACCAAGTAAAGAAGAGTAAATCTACTCCATGAAATCATGGCTGTTGTTGGTGTAAGGACCCTACAATTTTCAAATAATTTTTGATCAAAGTGATCAAATCCAACAAACAACTTCAGTTGATACAAGAAAATCTAAACAGCTTCATATAATTGTATTAGTTACAAGGACTTCGATTTACAAACTCCAAATAACTATACTTGTTGCTCATTCACTTTCATTTACCTTAATTACTAAATGCTACTAATGCCACATTATTTGTAGAGCAACAAACACTTCCATTTACCTTCAGCTGATTACTAGATGCTACTGATGCCAAATTAAATGTAGAGCAACAAACACTTTGATTTACCTTGATTACTAGATGCTACTGATGCCAAATTATATGTAAAGTAACAAACACTTCCATTTACCTTCAGCTGATTACTAGATGCCACTGATGCCAAATTAAATGTAGAGCAACAAACACTTTGATTTACCTTGATTACTAAATGCTACTGATGCCAAATTATATGTAAAGTAACAAACACTTCCATTTACCTTCAGCTGATTACTAGATGCTACTGATGCCAAATTAAATGTAGAGCAACAAACACTTTGATTTACCTTGATTACTAGATGCTACTGATACCAAATTATATGTAAAGTAACAAACACTTTGATTTACCTTGATTACTAGATGCCACTGATGCCAAATTAAATGTAGAGCAACAAACACTTTGATTTACCTTGATTACTAAATGCTACTGATGCCAAATTATATGTAAAGTAACAAACACTTCCATTTACCTTCAGCTGATTACTAGATGCTACTGATGCCAAATTAAATGTAGAGCAACAAACACTTTGATTTACCTTGATTACTAGATGCTACTGATACCAAATTATATGTAAAGTAACAAATACTTCCATTTACCTTCAGCTGATTACTAGATGCTACTGATGCCAAATTAAATGTAGAGCAACAAACACTTTGATTTACCTTGATTACTAGATGCTACTGATACCAAATTATATGTAAAGTAACAAACACTTTGATTTACCTTGATTACTAGATGCTACTGATGCCAAATTATATGTAAAGCAACAAACACTTTGATTTACCTTGATTACTAGATGCTACTGATGCCAAATTATATGTAGAGCAACAAACACTTCAATTTACCTTGATTAGTAGTTGCTACGGATGCCAGATTATTTGTTGTGCTTCTATTTGGTTTCACAGATGCCAACATGTCATCTAATTCTTTCTCAAAATCCTCTGCAAGATGACCTGTTCGATATGCAATTGGCAGTATTAATATTAATAGTAATAGTAACATTTGCTAAAAATGTATATTTTAAAAGAAAGAAACTACTTTATTTGTTCCATTGGACTACACAAGTAATATTTAAATAGTTTCCCAGTAGCCTGTGGATCAGACAGACATTTCTCCTCTGTTTCTGTGTGGCTGAGCACATAAGATTCTGTGAATCCCCCAAGACTGAACACTTATTAAAGGCATACAGGCACCCACCAGAAGCTAGTCTTGCTTAGCACCGAGTTGATCAGAACATGTCGGTTAGTGTCTGCCTAAAGCTGTAGCATGATGGTGTGATATGCAGACAAGCTCAATACCCTTGTATTTAGTAAAACATACAAGCTGACCACTTACCACTTAGACATGCCCTTAAACCACACTATAATGTCAAATGTAAGACTCTAAGTAAACAGATAATGAATATCTATTAACTAATGGTATAGACGATATTTCAAAACACTGATTATGTACGAGTTCAAATCAGAGAGCTTTATTCTTGCCTGCTGAATTCGCATTATGGACATAAGGTGGTAGAGGAAAATCAAGTCTTTTGCGAGAATCTGGTCCTTCTGATTTTCCTATGGCATTGGTTGTTAAATTTGACCCAACTAGTCCAGGTACTGGATCAGAGCTAAAGTCAATCAGGGGAGACTCCCCTAAACTCACTGCTGCCGCTGAGCTTTGTGTCAATGTTGATGCAACAGCAGGAGGAGAGCTAAGATCAACCAATAGTGAGCAGTTTGTCCTTTCAGAAAAACTCTCCATCTCCTTAACTGGTGAGCAAGTGTCACTACTTTCATCATCACTCGAACTTGATGATGTTGATTCATTTTCAGTTATTTTTGTAATAGTAAATCGTGAATTAAAATGAGCAGATGGTGGATAGTCAGAGACCAGTGTTTTTAGTTCAGACTCCATATCAGGAGGCAAGTCCAACTGGATCAACTGAGGTACCACAGGGACCCCACCCTGGGATTGGTCCTGCAATACCTCCTCGACCTCTGGAAGCTCTACAACATCTTGAAGAATGCTCTCTACTTCACTAGCACTTTCGTCCTCTCTCTGACTGTCCTCTTGTCTTTGCTGTTCTCTAAGTTCTCTTTCTCTGGACATGTTTTTGTTCCTTTGGCAATAGCTGTAGATATCTGCCAGTAAAATTCGCTGAGTCGTTTCCATACCCTATATTACAGTTAAAAGAAAAGAAAAGTAATCTCTCACCATTTTAAAACCAAGAAACTTTACCATCTTTTCTACATGTTTTAATTTTCCACAAAATTGCAAACCTTTAACAGGCTGCAACATTTTCTCAATCCATTTTTCAAGACAAAAAAACTCCCAGATTTCAAGTTTTCAAGGAGGATAAAGTTGGTTTGAGGCATAAACAGACATTTAAGTCTCCTGCTGAGTGAACCACATGACCCACAAAACCAGCATGTAGAGACTAAATAGTTGTGTTTCTCCTAGACTGCATAGCAAGCATTTCCATTGGGTTTTGATGAGATTTTTTTTCAAACCCTACAAAAATGGGGGGATAGGAGAAATGACAAAAGGAGAGGGTGGAGAAGGGGGTTGAAGAAAACACTTGTGGATAAGCTCCCGAATTTTGGGAACTGCGGATTCACCAGCAAACAAGGACCATGACCGGTGCAGTTTGGGTTGGATTATTTACAAAAATTAATGCCAATCTAAGCAATGTTTTGTCTTGATTCACTTAATTTTGAAAAATTACAAGCTGTGGAAAGTAAAATTTTCTCTTTCACTCAATCTTAAACATTTTTCAAACAGGTTTCAAATCACTGCCGGATACTCATTAATAGGAGTTGCTTTAAAACTGGTATTTCAAAACTGTTTCAGATTGACTAAATCACAGATAAAAAAATCAACATTTCATAAACATTTTCTCCATGAGTGAAAATTAATTATTTCAAGTTATATAACACAAACAAAACGCTATCATTTTCTCTAGATCTAATAAAACAAATTAAAATGTCATAGAACGTTTTTCATCACAATAAAAAGTATTGTAAAAATGTAAGATGTGGAAAAAATACAGTAAGATAAGAAAAATTGGAAACTTTCTAGAATACACATACTCTGAATTATTTATATTTTAAATAATCAACTATCTATCTATAACCACTAACTGCAATTGTTAGGCAATTTTTTGCATTTAATTGTTTTCAATTACAAGGGAGCAAACCAGTGTTAGTAATGGGATAATGTAAAGTACTGACCTGTTCCTTCTTCATCTCCTTGTCCAGGTCTATGCGAACCAGGCTTTGATTCACCTTAAGTGATAAGGCTAGTGCCATCAAACCACCAACATATGGATCATTCTCGCGCAAGTCTAACCTCAACAATGTCTTGGTGTCAGCAAGGTATTCAGCAAGTGCTATGAAGCCTAATCATGAACAAAATATGTGTATTTTTTCAGAACAAATTTCTTCTTGAAAGTGCTTCCAATCAGGCATTTTCAGCAACACAACACCGTGATGACTGCCAAACTCTTTTTCAACTTGCTTGTGGGTTCTTTTAAAGAGCCCATAACTTCTTTTTTTTTTTGTAAAAAAGTACATACTTTAAAAAGAACATCCAAGAAGAATTATTTTGATTTGAACAAAATACTGGAATTTTTAAGCTCTTCATTTATTATTTTGGTCAACCAATGCTGCTAATTATCAAGGATGCCAGGCTATCTATGACATAGATAATGGAACTGACATCAGTAGCATCAAAATAAAAATAATGGTGCAGCTAGAGGAAAGTTTGAAGGAACAGAGAGAAAACCTCTCACTATGTACAACACATCTTCTGGAATTTGTATCCTCCACTGTTGTGGATGCAAAAGGAGCAGTGTTCTTCAATCTAAACCACATTTAGCCACATTCCTGACTCCTTTATCTATGCCACATTGACTCAGCATTTTGCATGTCAGAATGGTATGTTTTTAAATATTTGAAACAAATTAATTGTGCTTTGTTTGGTGAAAAACAATTGTGGGAATGTTCTCTTAGAACATGTACTTTGTGGCAAAAATAAAATTAAAAAACAAAAAACAATGAAAAAAGCACCTTAAATCCCCTGATAGGAGATTGAGAGACTGGACCTACTGTTTAATTATGTCCTTTATTGAAGAGGTGAAGGTTCAACCTCTTACTGGTGTTAGAGCAAACAAAGCACCCTCTCTTCAGTTATATCCTATGTTCCTGAGTGAAGGCCTTGCACTTGAAAATGGCCTCTCACACATCAGAGTATTGAATCAGAAAGTTGAAGGGTCTAGTGCAAATATGGCACAAGTGGCTTTGACAAAGTTGTCAACTCTCTCTACAGTTTTCCTATTGTCTCTTCACAACTTTTGGGAAAATTAAACATTTCATACAAAGTCACATTGTTTTTACACTAGACAAAAATGATGTACTAAGTGAGAAATTAGCCCTATTATTCTTTCATAACAATTGGGAAAACTTAGTATTTCATATTAGGTCACTTATGTTGTTCTTGCACTGCTCTTGAATTAACATCAAGTTGTTTTTTGTTCTTTTTAATAGTACTCTTTTAAAAGTTTAAAAACATGTCACCTACAGTAAGTGGATAGCTGCTAGAATTTTATCAACTGAAACAAAAAAGAAGGCTTATACTGTACCTTCACTTGTAACTCGGGCATTTAATAAACCAAGTCTCTGTAGTGAATAGTTTCTCAGTAACCCAGGTTTCAAAAAATGGATCCCTTCATTGCCAATTTTGTTGTGGCCGAGATTTAGTGTCTCCACTGACTGTGCTGCAACCTATTAAATAATAAAACCAGTTTGTAATTACTAACAGCTGACAGTAGAATCTCATCATTTTACAAAACACTCAGCTTCTCAAACAATAAGTGTTATCCAACTTATTTAGATGTCATGAACACTGTAAACATATTCATCAAAAAAGAAAAAAGATGAATGAGAATTGGCAAGTCTTGTCAATATTTTATATAAACTCTTAATTAATCTAGACACTAGATGTTAACTTGTTAAACCAAATTCATTTGAAAAAATGTTGAGCTGCTTATCTTACAAGACTGTAAAACAGTCATATAGCATGTGCCACAAGTTCCCACAATACATTAGATTTGTTATCTTGACACAAATGCAGAAGAAAGAAAACAGCAGCTAAGGAATTGTTACACAATCATACTTTACTAAAAGGTAGAAAAGGTAAAGAGGTGCATTTATATAGCACCTTTTCCATATGAATGCTCAAAGGTGCTTTACAATGACCAGTTTACCCCCAGTGGACTGGAAGCATATATAGTCCCATTTGGCAGCCACTTCAAAGCGATCCATGTATGCTGGTACTCATGAATTTTACTGGCCCCAGAAAGATGGAAAGCTGAGTGGCCTTTAGTGGGAAAGAAGGTCGCCCAAGGTTTTCAACCCTCAACCTGGCTGGGAATTGAACCAGGGACCTCTGGATTGGGAAGCAGAAATCTTACCACTGTGCCAAACCCTTCCTCCACTACTACTGAGCTTGGTTTATAGCACATTACAAAACACTAAAAAATCGGTTATCTATGGTCCAATAAAAAAATATAAGTTAAATATTCCAAATTAATGGTAGCCAATAACTTTGTGTGGAAAGAATTAATTCAATAATATTCTTCCTCTTTTAACACAGTAAGAGAAAGCTAGTATGTATTTATCAAAATTGAAAAACATTAGTTTGGCATATATACATAGATTCATAATTATATAATTATGTGATTGTATGCCTGATGATCATGAAAGAGTAAAACTCAGAGTCATAGTGGCAGCTATAAATTTGTCTACATTTAAATTTGTTATCAGCTCTACTGGTTATAGTACTGAGTGCTCTTTTCCTTCATGCCTACACTGCATCAGTTGTTGATCAGATCTTTTACTACAATCATACATACATCATTAATTAATATGTATGTGCATATGGATGTACACATGCACACATTTATAAGCACATTACATGTACACATTTCACTGTCCGCCTCATCATCTATGTATAAATTAATTTTAATAAAAGAAGCCGATGCAAAACGGCTTAATGATTAAGTTGTCTTGGACTTCAAGTAAAACTGTTACATTTACTAAGTACTAGTCTATATCTGCACATACCAGGGCATTGCTTAAATAGTGCATTCCCTGATGCGAGAGCTGGTTGTTCCACAGTACCAGTGTAACCAGGCCTCCATTGTGCTGCTCTGCCAGGCCTTCACAAATGTGACCCAACCCCATGTCCTAAAGTAACCACACTGACTATCAACAAACTAATAAACAGCACATAAATTTTTAAAAAAAGACAAAAACTGTGAAACAAAATAATTTAAAAAGTTTAGGAGTATCTTTTGTAAAGATATTTTCAAACCTCAATGGAAAAAAAGCAAATCAATTAATTTTTAAAATCAGTTAGTATCACAGGGATATCAAGTACACACGATGTTTGATGTGACACAACTTCTATCTTTGGTAATGAAATCTCATACATAAATGGTATTCTGTACCTGTAACATATTGTTTCGCAGGTCAAGGAGCTTCAGTGTCGTGTTTCCCTTTAACATAGCACCTAAGCACTGACCATCTGAAGACATTAGCTTGTTGTCGCCAAGGAATAAGTCCTGTAATATGTGATTAAACTTGATTCCACTTGCTGCAATTGAGACATTGATAAATGAGTCAACAAGATTAAACAAAAAAACAAGACACTGATAAAAAGAAAAACTCAAACTGATATTTAGTTACAATTGAAGGGTCTAGTGCAAAAAACAATGTAACTGACTTTATATGAAACACTAAATTATCCAATGGTTATAAAGAGATAACAGGGATAATGTAGGGAGAGTTGACAACTTCATCAAAGTCACTTACATCGTTTTTGCACTTGACCCTTCAATTTATCATAAACAAAGGATATTTAGACACTGCACATTGTTACAAGTGTTAATTATAATAACTTAACTAGATATATTATCCTCAAGAGTCTAGAGCTGAATTTCATCAAATAACAAGTTTAGCTCTTTATTGTCCATAATAGTTTCATTAAGTTTTTACACTTAAAATTATTGCAATCAAGACTACAAAGTTTTTAATTTGTTATAGCAAGTGCATTAATTTTGAATCAGTTAGTTTTCAGTTAGTTTTCAGTCAGATTTGTAGCAGTCAGGGAGTAAGGGGGGGATGAGCTTACACTTTCCCTCTGAAGCTGCTTGGCCCTGAGTGTTAGCAGCCATGGAAGGCTGTTATGGCCTTGTTGGGCCTCCTAGACAGCGCAGCATACTGTAGCAAACAAACAGAAATAACACTGTAGATTTTCAAAAAATTATGGGAGAAGTTCCTATTACAACAGATAGTTTTGAGAAAACTCTAACACCGTTCTAGAAATCTCTGTTTGTTAATTTTGTTCTGTTCTGAACTCACCCAGCAGAAATAAAGGCCTTCCTGACAGTCCTGTGGATTCCATGTGAAGTACTGTTAGAGGGCAGTCCAGCCTCAGAATCCTGCCTAGGAGGGGGATAGACTGTTCTGTCCATATTGTGTGCCTCATGTCTACATACTGCAAGCATCGTGTCTGCAGAAAGGAACAAAAGGACTTGAAATTAGCAAGCCACCAGAGGCAAAAATTTGGTAGACTGAGCACAAGTTTTAGTAGCCCATTGATTTTCATTTTTGCCAACATTTAATCTGAACTACGACTGTGTCTGTAGCTGTGTGCACAAAAATAATTGCATTAATTTCTAGATATTTGCCCAAGAAAACATATAAACTTCATTCAATCATCATTGTTTCTTAGATACATGAACCTTGGTTGATCAGTCGCAAAGGTTCTACACATTAATGTAGTAGCCAGCTGACTATTAGAAAAATTATGGAAAACAAAAACAAAGTTTTAGAAAGAGCAAAAACAATTTTGTGTGTGATCGAAAAATGGACTCCATTGTCAATCTTGGCCTGAAAGACTGGTTCCAAGCAGAACTTTCAGGGAAGGTTGTGAGTGATCAGTAGTGAGCAATCAAAAAAACAAGTTGTCTCTTTAAAATCCTGCAAAGGTCAAACAAGGTAAAGATGAAAAAAAATTAAAACTTGTTACAATAGGGGAAAAATCTCATTTCTAAAACACTGTGACCCTTATGGTGCTTGAAACTTGATTATTTTTTTTATTGTGTGGTTTGTGTTTTTCATTAGTGATCCAAATTTCGAAGTGTGAGTGTTTAATTGTATTTTTCATAAAGTTGTCTTTCACTTTCAGAAAGCTCTTGTTATGTGTCAGTGCTGTATTTTCGAATGCTAAATTTGACCAAGCAGGCACCCACCCCTAAACTCTTACTAAATATTTACTTATCTCAGCAAGGGGGTGTGCACTTAAAGGGAATCTCTAAAGTGCTGCTAATGTTCCTTGGAAAATGTTATTTGTACCATGAAAATGACCTTTTTAGAAGTCTTGCTGTATTTGCAATATTCATTTTGCCACAATTATGATAAAAAGTCAACGTTCTTGATTGAAAGTCTGATTGCCAGAAGTGACGTAGACATGAGAATTCGGCGCTGCATTAATTGCTTGTGAAACACTTTCAACTATTTTCAATCATGGTTCATCTGTGTATAGCCAGTGGTTGCTTGAACACTGTGAAAGGAGGATTTAGCCTGCACTTATGGCCTTCAAACTTATGCACTTGAGTTTTCATACATGTCTATGTCATTGGTCACATGCATCAATATTATCAAAGCACAAACACTTTTGGTTGAGAAAAAAGGCAAATTCTGCTTTTCAATCTCACTTTTCTAGTTTTTGTACAGCTGTTTTTACTCATTTTACCAACATAGTAGGGCACAGACAACATTTTTAACTAAATACAAATGTGACTTTGAGATATTCCCTTTAATACATCAAATACAGTATGAAAAGTATGAATGCTAGTTTTAAAAAACCTACTTATAACAGTTAGTGTTTAATATTAAATATAATTTCATATCACACAACAAAGAATAACAAAAACCTTTTTCAATGTCCGTGCCACAGCCTGCCAGCCTCTGATTTTTATCTTGTTATTGTAAGCCAGATTCAGTTTGAATGTCGTTTGATAGAATTCAACCATCTCCAGCAACGCTACAGTGGCCTTTCACAAAACAAATTACACAGACATAAGAGTAAGTATTTACCTCTCTATGTAGATAGATCTACAGGTGCTATCTCAAAATTCTAGAGTGCTTAAATCAAAACTACTTAAAAAGGTTTACAAGATTCAAAATAATTATTGCCACAATTCTTGACCTGCATGTTACTATCTCTAACAGTAGTACCATTATTATAACATGCATGAATCACAAAATACTGACCAGTAAGTAAAATGATTATGACTGTGTTTGTGTTAACTTTATGAAACACAAACACTATTAAACTAAGAATCAAACTGGTGAAATACAGGGAACTAGAGACTCACATCATCTTCCAGATTGGTGTTTTCGAGATCTAAGGTTTTTGTTCTCACTCTTCTGAACACTTCTTCCAATGCCTCACAGCTCTTCTGATCCAATTTGGCATCTGCGTATTTCACACAACACATATTTCACATATATCAGTTGGCTTATCAAATTCTATCTTATAATAACCTATAATAACTTAAACAAATTAAACTGATTTATCAACAGGTTTGGTAATTTAAAAGTCATTCCAATTAAAGAAAACAATTTAAATTCATTAATTGCTTCATAAGTAGTCCATAATAATTGGATCAAACCATACAGAAGGCAGTTATAATGTATGGTACAAAATCTTCAGTGATGTCTGTCTAAGTTACTAATAATGTCGTCTAAGTCTTAAAACTCAAAATCAATATTCCAGTTCACTCATTGGAAAATTGGAAAAACAAAAAACAAACCCAATATTCAGATAAAGATATTTACTGAGTTCCATAGGGGGATTCAAGCTTGTAACCTTCAGATTACCAATCAGATGCTCTTACTCGCTGAGCGTAAGAAACTCAAGGAGAGCTGGCCAGGGCAACTTAACTTGATTCTTGTAGATGCTACAAGTATATTTATTTAATCTTGCCAACTGCTAGGCTTTAATTTCTAGTGAATGAATAAATAGTGCAGAATATTGAAAACTTTGTAAGTTGTGTCTGGTCATTAAATGTTTTTTAACAGACAGTCAGTAGACACATAAAAATACAAAAGTATTTTAAACAACAGCTAAGGCCACAAGAAAAAGAAGAAATATTATTTTGCCTTTCTCTGAGATGCTGCAGATGAGGTCCTCAAGAACCCTGCCCAATTTCTGTAGTTGTATTAGAATAAAAAAAACATGCCTAGCCTTTCCCCTTCCAATTGTTCAAAGAACTCACCTCTCAAATCAATAACACCTATTCTCTCACCAAGGTTTTCACAGGCCTGTAAAATATTTTGTTGACAACTAACTATTCAAAATGTTCAATTTAACATTATAGCAAAACACAAAAAAATAGAATAAGATAATGGTGGGAATGATATATATGTAATATAGCATAACAGCTAGTTTAATATGGGATGGCACTGTCCAGGAAATAAAAGCCAGACCAATTTATAATAATAATAATAACAATAATAATAATATTAATAATAAGAAGAATAAGAATACTTTTATTTAACCATGTGTCATTTACAAGCCTAGAAAAAATAGTGAAACCTAACTACATGGTTGACATTTAGCTTTGAATGAGTTTGAACCACTCATAAGGGAGTGTTCAATACGCTTGGCATAGAGCATAAAATAATAATATAAAATTATGTTAAGAAGTTAAGGATTAGAAATTTTTTGAATGTTTTAAAAATTGATTAAACCTGGGACTCGAGTTTCACGCCTGTAATTATCAGACTGCGATCGTCTTATGGGCATGAAACTCGAGTCACAGAGTTTTAATCAATTTTTACAGCATTAAACAAAATCTTTTAATTCTTAACTTTTTTACATATTATGATTGATGTTTAATCCAAATCCTAATTTTCAAGTTACACTGCCAGTTACATCTTAGTTTACAGTATACCAAAATTAATATCTGAAATCAATAACAAAGTTATTGCTTTAATAAAACTTACCCACCCATATATCTACCATCATTCTTATAATCTAAATTCCAATTTACTCTCCAACTTACATTTGCATGTTCCAATACACAAAACTATTCTGTAACTTCCGTTTTAAATCTTTCTGAACCAGTTTGAGATTTCTTATTACTGGTTTCAATTTTTGTACTAGTTAGAACTTGAAATTACAAAATGTACCAAATCCACATTAGGGAGTTTGGACAAAATACAAGCTATGATGATCACAATTATGGGAGAAATTTGCATCAAATCTTTTAGGGTCAAGTGGATAGAGTGCAGGTTTACAGAGCGAGGGTTAAATGGTTCAAGTCCAGGTGAAGTCATAGATCTATCTAGCTAAGATATATTTTGCAAACCAATCACTGAACATGATTAAATAATAAACAAATTATTAATTTACAAATTAAATTATATTGATCAATTTTATCATAAAGGATTGCATTTCACCCTAAGCATATCACAAAAATTATTATTAATTAATAAAAAGAAATATTTTAACTTGGGATATACCTGCAGCTGCTTAACCAGTTTTTCGCATGGTTTGACTTTGAGTCTTGAACAAGCTGTCCTGTATGCTGTAATCACTTCCTTACTTGTTGGGTTGCCAGCTAAAATGTTTTAAAAAAACTTAGTTTCAAAATCCATCTAGATACTATAACATAATTAATCATGATCAGTTTACAATGCATATCATTTTAATAGCATAGTAGCCAAAATAAGCTTTCAAATTTCAAAGAGAGTACTTCTGTCAAAAAACATTGCCAAGTTTGAGAAACATAGATTTAAAAAATGTCAAGATACCACTTGTTGATTTTAGTTCTTCTCCCTAAAAGTGTCCCCCCCCCAAATAACCTCACACTGGGTTAACCTACCAGCAATATGTCATACTGTATCAGGTCATGTACATCCCGCATTGACAGACCATCCAATATGGTGCCACAAAGTAAAGAAAAAAAATCAATTTTAAAATAGTTTAACTGCTAGAGTTTTTAATCGGTTTTTTTGTGAGATGCACATGTCATGACTTGATATGTCATACTGCAAGGCTCGAACTTACCATTTATAGGGAGCCAATGCCACTAAAAACCAATGCTAGCTCCCAGATTTTTGGAACTTGTAGCCAGCTGGCTACTACAACATTGTGTAGAACCTTTACAATTAATTAACTAAAAGTTTAATTTCTAAAAAAATGATAATTAATGTGGTGAACAAATGCTTAAGCTTATGTGCTTTCACACAGCTACTGTAAAGACCCAGACATACATACAGATAAACTCGAAGTATTATTTGATAAATGAATTATCGTCGCTGTGAGATGATGAGAAAAGCTGACGTTTCGAGCGTTAGCCCTTTGTCTGAGCATCAGGTGATGCTCAGACGAAGGGCTAACGCT
>JAOBRD020422365.1:0-18882 GCA_027575215.2 Hydrozoanthus sils | reverse complement strand
CTTAAATTGTTCTTATTTCTATATGTTTTTAAATCGAAGAAAAACTAAGCCAAACAAGTGTTGCAATACATGTGTTACAAAACGAATTCGCCGAGCCATTTTCCCGAGACGATTTCTAGTCTTTATAATCTTCGAAGCATTTCTTTACGTTCATTCAGTATTGACAAAAAGGTTTCAACCTGTGATGAAAAAGCCCGAGAAATTGATAAGATACATTGACACATAGATAGCTTGTAACGATTTATTAATAAAAAAAGTTATTTGTAACAACCTTTTCATGTCTTCTTGCTTAGTTAACTTTCTTTCCAGCGCTCTAATATTTAAATATTCAAAAATTCACTCAACCGTTGCAGCCTCATTAAATATGCGAAATCGCGCCGACAGCCCTCAAAAACCAAATAATAGGATATTAAGTTCTTAGTGTTTCCTTACTTGCGTGGATTTGCATAAGTTCTAAGACTCGCTTCCTTTTTTTAAAAACTAAGCACAATTTCTACGCTTTTAGAAAAAAGTGAAGACTGCTGGCTTTATAGCATTTTATCCGAGATAAAAATAGAAACATGATGTCCCCTCGAAACCGGTTCTAGCTGGATAACAATAGCTGTTTTGCATAATTAATTCATTTGGCGCCATTTTAGAAAAAGACCGTTCAAATCATTTTCATAACAAAGATATAATTTATGCCGGCACCGAATTTTATTCATGAGCTATGACGTCATCCAGAGATAAATTATTCCTCCACACGTTAATGAGAATCCTTCTCAAAAATACGGCTAATTCCATCCCTACTATACTACTGATATCGTTTGATGGCGTTACTTTTGATCACATCACCGTAACGCAGTGCACAGTTGCAAATGATTAGTTCAAAGAAAGGACAATTCCGCTGAAAATCATGCATGTAAGTAATTATTCAGACTTTTATAAATGCTTCGGAGTCGGTAGACTCGTTCAGTGGCTTGGCCAACCCTATCTAACGGTTAGTAACTAGTATTAATGACATTTCGGTGAAAGGAACGGTAGCTAGCTCAGTACAGCATTTGTCAGGAATAGTAAAGGTCAATTCGGACGCAGTTCGGTGAAAGTAACGGTCACTAGTATTTGTAATACTAGCTGCTACACTATGAATCATTCACTATATACTGATTTTATCCTAGCGCCCGACTGGGTTCTCTTCTCTTTTCGATTAAATTTTAACTTAATTCGGATGTAATTTATTTATCTCACATCAATAACCGAAGAGTAATCGAAGCACGAGCCGTTTGTAGATAAATCTGCCCGCAATACAAGATAAAACCGTGAGTTTAAATTGAAAGGCAATCGTCCTCTTTTCAAATCCTAGATATTCAAGTCCGATTTACTCTAGTTAGTGCTCGTACATTTATAGTCGTAGCGGTTCAGGTAGAATGCGAACACAAACTCTTCGTCAGCCTCTCAGTGAAAAGATTGACAATAGCGTGTTTCCAGAGTATGAAACTGGTAGCGTTACACTCCGAATTATTGATGCCTAATTAGACGAGGAGTGAAAAGGATATTATCTCAGCTGAAAACCTTTAATACCTTTACACTTCAGAAAACTTTTAGTACCTTAATACTTTATGAATAATTATTATTAATAGATCAGTAACTGCGTCGTTAGCGATAAGAAGTAACCTATATATTAAGCAATATTACTTTACTGGTTTGCTCGGACGTATCCTAACTTGATTGGGTTAACTTTTGAACCGTACAATTTAACATGTTTGAAAATATCTGCTTTCCTAAACGTTATTTTGCGTGGTCTTTTGCGTCATAAAAGATGTCTTTTTTAACGAAGATCTCCGCCAGCGAATTCTCTCCCAAGATTGTTCTGTTTGTATCACTTTTAAGCTTAGTGATTTCAACGACAGTGTTCATTCGAACCGAGTTGTTTCATCACAACGAATGCGAGGGGAAAGTTTCACTTGAGGAGTTTCAAAAACTCAAGGGCGTTGTTGCGAGTCTTAAAAGAAATGACAACTCTTTCGCCTTCCCTGAAAACCTGCTAAACAAAGGTGAGAATATAGAACCCGGGGAATAACCATTGAAAGCGGTACCTGCACCAGTTTCCCGGTAATCTGTGTTGTTTTCGTGAAACGTAGTAGTTTATTTAGTTTCCTGTTTCTTGTTTGAACGCTTCAGAATTTTTTAATAGCCTAGTTCACATACGGTTCCTGGTGTAACCAGAATTCAGGTCAATAGGCTACATTTTATACTCTACAAGTAAGGATGTTTTCCCCTTCAATCTTGTCAATCATGTGTTTTTAAAAAGCGTCTATTGGTTACTCAGTTTTAATAGAAGTCTAGACCATCTTGTAAGCTAGTTTTAGGTCAGTAGCAATTTTGCAACCTCGTACCCAGACTCATTTCACTCCCATGAAAGGACCCTGGCTGTGAGGGTGAGCAATGAGAGCGACTTTGTCATTGTGAGAAAAAATATCCTCTGGGGCCGGAAGGGTGCAGTCAACTTTCTACATTTTGTTAAAATCCAAAAATGTCGAGTTTGTCCTGTTGTTCCAATTGGTCAGAGTCAAACAATCGTTTGCTGTAAAGTACTGTTTACACAAGCAATTTTTTCTTGACAAGTTCACTTGATTATTTTCATTGCTCGTGCAAATCAACAAGTTTTCCTTTACAATTTTTCATTGACAAGGTTTCCTTGTTCTTGTAGACGACGAGCAAGTTTTCCTGGATAAGTTTTCAGTTGTGTCTTGGCATCATATCCTTGCTACATTTTCCTTGTTGTCCGTCTACACGAGCAAATTTCAGACTTGACAATTTTTCCTTGCCAAAGAAAATCTAGCATGCCAGCTTTTCCTTGCCAAGGAAAATCTAGCATGCCAGCTTTTCCTTGACAAGGAAAATTTGTTCACTATTCTCAATCTACACGAGCAATTTTTCTTTGTCAAGATAAACTTGTCGAGAAAAAATTGCTCGTGTAAATGTGCCTTAACATTCGACATGTTTGATTCTCAGTAAATTCTGTTCTTATGATGATTGAACCATTAGTGCATCTTGATCTACTGACAAATTCATCGACTTACTCTATCCTAATTATCCTCTTATAACAAATATTTTCATTAACTCCTTAAAATATTTGTTCACACAACTAATAATTATGTTACCTAATCCCGAATAAGACAATAACACATTTGAAAAGCACCTTGTGCTTTCTTGAATCAGCCAAAATTATCAGTCACAACTAATTTCGACAGTCATGTGAGAGATTGATAATCAAAACTTTTGAATTCCATTGAGGAACCACTTTTAGTTTCTATCGTGTACACTATGTGCCTTAACATCTAACGGATTCACAGAGCTGAATTTAAAACCAAAACAAGTTATTTGTTTTGTTTTAAAGAAAAAATCTTTTTCGGTCCTTTCGACGGATTACGGAAAATCACATAAAAAAATTCTACAGGCACCCTTTTCGAGAAAGAGATCGGTCGTCGTCATTAGAAGATAGATAGATTTTGAAAAACAACAATTTGTGATTTGAAAATGTTTTTTCAGTGAACAGTATTAACCATCTTACTGCAAAACCGACAACAACGTTAATGAACGCTACAAATTATTTTGGCTGTTTTTTTGTCGTTGAACCACTAAGTGCACTTCAATATTTTTGCCCCTATTACAGGGTAGCTTTTTTGGCGAAGACGGAAAACCCCTCATAGACATATCATAATTGTCACAATGACATTTTCTGCTTTACCACTCTACCCTGGTGTATGCATTTTTACCACGCGGATTCCACGACAGCCCACACAAAATCGATATCTAATCGCACCATTTTATACATATTTTTCGCTTATGAGCAGCGCAACTAGACCTTGCAGTTGTCTGAAAACGTATTTATATCTCCTACGGAATTCGCCGATAATGCAGCTTCATTAGGGAGTTAAATGAATACAAGTAAGAGCACAAAATTTAAGGTAGTGTTACACGATTAAACATTTAGCGCAACTTTTAGCGCAACGATGTTGCGTTAAAAGTTGGCGTGATATGTTACGCAAGCCACCTTTCTCAATACTAGTCATTTTGTGTTAAAAGTTTTGAAACCATTTCGAAATCTCGCAGCGCGTTACCGAGAAAAACGTTGCGCAAAAAATTGGCTCCGGTACCATGATACATGCATGACAGTCAATTTTTAACGCAACATCGATGCACGAAGAATCGCGCTAAGAGTTGGATCATGTAACACCACCTTTGATAGCCGCATCTCATTTGGGACGTGCACAAACTAACGTGTTCATGGAATGACTAAGTTAATGAATTGAAAATGTTGTAGCGTTTTCGTAAACGCCAAACCGTTATGTAATTACGAGCGATAATTCTATTTCAATAGGTTCACTGACGCTCACTTCCTACTTAATACTAGCTGTAGCAATTGAGGCACTGCATGCAACTGATCGCGACAAGAAATATTTCAAAACGCCTTTCAATCATTTTTTTTCCTTCTGTTATCATGAATGCTAGTAAAGATATGTGCAAAACAGTTCAAGGCCGATGTTGTAAAATTTTCTCGTTTGAGGTTATACTGATTCTAGGTTGTCCACTTGTCCAATTTAATTGCCTTCTCCGTGAGAACTGAATATAATAATGCAGTAGCTGCACTTCTTAAAGTGCCTATGGCATGTACCGGGTTTTGTTTCAAGCAAAACGATTGTTTTTAGTTAAACACAGTTCCGAAATTGAGGGAATTCCGATATAAGGTCGCGCAGCTATTTTTTTTCAAGGGTTCTTTCCCTTCATTTATGGTTCCCTAATAACAGGAGCCTGGGGACGAATGACTTCAAGCAGTTGGAACACAAGCAATAAGCAATGAGCTTCTCTCACATGATTTTGTCTCCACCACACGACAAATACAACAGTAGTGTAAACTAAATAAGTTTATTTAGGGAAACCTGCCGAGAACCAACCCGAGGCATATCTGCCCGAGGCGTACAAACATGCATACATTCGTAACTTACGTACTATACCAGTTTCCATACTTAGCTATACAACGCTGGGTTGTCTAAGTTAGAAAGCAGAATCAACCGCACTAGGGAAATGTGCTTCCTCAATAAGTTGTTGTAAATACAAAGCCACATGAAAAGGGCTAGCAGAAAAAGGTTTCACGACTAACTTATCATTTACAAACTGCTTCCATTTTCGGAAAGCACGGTTGTATGCCACAACAGTTCCGTTTGCTTTGGAAGAGAGTACAGTCGTCTTCAGTCGACCTTTCAGTCCCTCGAGCGAGTCGTCAACCGGTCCGTCCCGAGATGCCCAGAATCCAGAATAAAAAATATCTAAACGAGAAATAAAGTAACACAAAGTGAGGGGTGCAATCCGAAATGAACGTATAAATAAGAGAATAATCTAAATAGAATAGTAATAAAACTCCTATAAAAATATACACCATAGTCATCTGACATACACAAAATGAACCACAATGTGTTCCTTTAATTTCAAAACATTCTGATTAAATTCTGGACACAAACTCGTGTCAAAACACATTAATGACAGTCAATACTTTGACTGAAATTACTTTGGGTCTGAATAAGGGCCATATTTATTTTACAGTCAAAACGCAAGAAAACATGCACTTAGAACCTTCTGACCAGCAACCCATAGCCGAAGTACCAATGACTTAGAGCTATTACGCTTGGATTGGATGAAACAAAATCGCATTTGCGTTTAGAAGAAAAAGAACTGTTTACAACGGTCACAGTTCTTACTGAACCTCGTACAAAAGCCTGCGTAGGCACAAGGAGATCTATGACGTTGAAAATTAATTCGAAGGGCTATAACGGCAAAGTCTAGGGGTATGGAACCGAAAAGCGAGCTCTGCGCTTTTCCCTTTCCCTTTTCTTTCTCTAAAGAGTTGTGGGAACTTGGGTAAAAACACCCAATCAATTACGAAACTGTTCCAGTGCACACCATCACTACAAAACACAGTCCAGAAGCAAGAGGGCTTCCACAAGGGAAGAATAACAGTTCCTTTTGCTTTACACAGTTCTAAGTGCTTTACTACTCTAATTAATAGACATACGGGAGGACAAATCAAATTATTATCCTGCCCCCAATCTTGGGAGAATGCATCTACTGCTTCACAGCCAATCTGAAAAAATCTAGTGTTAAATCTTGGTACCTTAGCGTTGTAGGGACAAGCAAACCTATCAACAGTGTGGGGACCCCCAAAATGGTCTATTCTTCAAAAATAATATTATTAATGGTATAATCATCGTAATCGGTTAGTTTGCTTATTGCGTCGGCCTTAGCATTTAGATCCCTAGAGATCCACTTAACCTCCAGTGGTATATGGAATTTAAGACAGGTTTGGAAAGCCAGAAGGGCAAATTGGTGCAGCTCAGCTTTCCTACTACCATTTTGAATAATGGATTCGACATTTTGGTTGTCAGAATACCAAATAACCTTAAAACCAGAGAGATCACTCACGAAAGTTTCCAAACCGAGGCAAAAAGCTCTGAGTTCTCTCCATGTTGAACTTTGAGCACGCTCTACAGGAGACCAGTTTTGTTGAAAACATAAATTCTAGTTCTTTACGAAGGCACCACAAGCCGAATTTGAAGCATCTGAAAAGTTGACACTGACTGGGAGGGACTGGACCGACCAACAAACCTTGCTGTTTAGAAATACCACGTTGTTCTTCCAGAAGCTGATTTCTGAAAGAGATTCTTCTGAGACGAAAACTCTGCTTTCCCAAGATCGAGCCGAATTCACAACCAAGAAAAGGAATCTAGTCATAATACGAGCAACGGAACCCACAGAGAGAGAGGGAAATGATTTGACCCGTTATACTAGCGACTTTTTTCACGTGCACTTTCTGGGAAGGTTTACAAGACAGCAGCTCAAGAAGGCCAGCGTTTAGTTTTTCAATGCGTTCGTCGGTTGCTTTTATTGTCCCATCATTAGTATCGAGTACCACAACCAACCAGGTGATAACCTGGACAGGCTTCCAGAGTGAATTTTGCTCATTAGGAACAAACCCAGACTTGAGCAAATCTGATCGGACAACTAAACTGTTAACTTTAGCAGAAACGAAATCTGTTCCTCCTCCTAAACCTCACGAGAAAAAAAGCTATCGGAATACCCTGACTCCTCCACGATTTTTGCAATGGCTTCAAAATTGATGTAAAAGTATATGGAGCTGAAGAGAGCCCAAAAGGTAGCACACATTGTTAAAATCCCAAGCGAAAGCGAGAAATTTTCTGTGGTCCGGGAAAATTTCAATGTGATGACACCCAGATTTGAGATCGAATTTAAACAAGTAATAATTACGACCAAATAACTGCGTACCGACGCCTAGATCTTCACAGTTAAACCTTTGCTTGTATTTAAACTGGTTGGCATGCCGAAGATCCAAATATAAGCCATTGCTTTCCGGAACTACGGGTAGACACTGAAAGGGAGTTAATGATATCGGGCTTACAAGCAAGTTCTTCAATTAGGTCCAAACGAAGTAAATCCCTGACAGCTTGCGAAACAAAACCCCTATTGTCAATAGCCGAAGTGTTGTTTCTCTTAACAAAAGGTGTTGGAAGTTGAAAAAAGGGAATTTTTTAACCCTGCATAATAACATTCAAAAGGAATTGCAAAACCTGAAAAGTACGCCAAAAATCCACACATTTTTTAAACCTTCCGCGTACAGATGAATAAGTTAAATCAACTTCAAGAGGTTCTGAATCTTTGAAAGCATCTAACATAACAGAATCAGCACAAACGCCCACGCTAGGATCCGAGTCAATAGTTCGGTCTAATTTCGATTGCGAAGGCAGACTGCTAAGTTTGATGTTAACAGAAGAAAGAACTACACCTGAGTTGTGGCAGTCCTTTAGTCATTTTATTGATGTATTCTGCCTGGCCATTGTTGGACAGGATGCATGCCAGTGGCCAGATTTACCACACGCAAATCATGTCCCGGATTTGGGACGATGCAAAAAACCAGGTACAAGAGCAGGAATAGGCCGTTGTTGGCTTGACGGAGTAGACTCCGCCTGCGCCGAAGATTTCTTCTTCTTTTTTAACGCGTTGACAGAAGTACGAGCACGATTTTCAGCCTTGAATATCCGCTTCTCGTCATCCGAGTCATTGACCAAACTGTGCTTTTTACACTCATGGAAGGTAGCTCAACCATAGTCTGACTTATCGGCCAGTAATATATGTTTTTGTCGCTCAGAAATTATTGCCTCACCTTCTTCTAAGTTGGTTTTGAGCTTTCCGAGCGGTGAATTTTCGGCGGCGGATTTGGCACCGTCAAAAGTCTTGCTAAGCTTCTGGTTGAACTTGATTTGGTCCTCGTTCGCCTTTTTCTTAAACTTATGAGGCTCGTTGAACTTGAGGCGTTTAATCTCTTTCATCTGGCTTTCTGTTGATTCTTCGTTTGACCGTTCGATTTGAGAAACAGTATTCTCCAAGAGACCTTTGAAAGAATCCAAAAGATTATCGTTGTTAGCCTTAATTAAGGCTTTAACTTCTTCTTTCTCGATCGGCATTACAAATGCGAAAAGAAAGGAACCCTAATTTGGCATCAGCCAAAGTTGCCAAGTTGGTTCTGAGGCCTAGATGGGCAACATGTGCTATACTCCCTCTTATATACCACTACTTCATTACCCAGGATGCTCGGGCCTAAGGTCCGGGCCTCATCGTTCCTCGTGCCGTCAAAACATTTATTTTTACCTTGTTCGCAGACTCATTTGTCAAAAATACCATTTTTGTTGAGTGCATAAGTGAAGCAATGTCTGACTTTGGGTGCTTACCGGATAACTGAGCTCTGTCGAGTCCGACGAACTAAATAGAACCTATGTGCCAAATTCCCAAAGCAGGGATAACGATATGAGTAGCAACGACGAGATGGGACACACACAATCTCAGTTTGCGCCATACATGGAGGAACCTGTCGCGCCACCTCAGGTTATGAACAGCAAGATAATGAGGATGATTCTGATGGGTTAAGTTCCCAAATAATAAGTGATAGAAAGGAAGGAATTATTCCGCTTGAAAACTGGTAAGAATTGTTTTAACTGTTTTAAATGAACTAACGAGAACTCAAATTAACATGTTGTCGATGTATTTTGCTATTTTAAGGCTGTAGCTGATTTTATTGGGAAAGCCTGCAGAACAGTATTTTCCTTTTCCCTTTCGCTTCTTTGTGCATGTCGACTCTTTGTGTTTCACCGACATCTAGGCTTTCCAACCGCTTGACGTCATGAAGCCGAACGTCACGTGACAATTTAAGATTTTGGCCGAGCAGTAAGGAGGACCAAAATCAGCGCGGAAATTGAAAATTTCGAATGACTACAGCTTCACGAACTTGCATCGGAATTCTCTCAAACTTCGGAATTATGTTTTTCTAATGGCAATCTTTCCGCTGGCAAAATCGACGTACATGTCATGGGCACATTAAGGTGTTGAGTATTGTAGGCTTTGTTCTCATTTTTAGTTAATTTTGTCTTTAGCTTACAGTAGCTCAATCTTTACTTAAGGGGGGACTACATTTAGATTTTTGGGAAAAATGGAAGAGTTGAGAAGGAGGTTTGAAGAGGAAAATGTTTGAAGAAAACCACCAAATCGCCCCTTAGTGCGAATGCGCAAGTGCAGCTAAGTAATAAATACACATGTTCATAAGCTGAAGGTGACGATATTGAAATATTGCACGTGTTAAAGCTGTAGCAAATCAGATTCTTGATATACCCCAAACTCATTAACAATTCATGACTTTACTAGGCAACCACAAATCGCCACTGTGGTCAGGTGGATGGGTTTAAAAACCAACGAAACACCAGTTGTAAAACACACGTTTTTCAACTGTTTCCAAACACGTTTTTTGAAGAAAACCTGTCAACAACTTTACACTCCATTGCTTGGTTTTAAAAAAAAAAATGCCAATTTTAGCAACTTTCACAAAAAGCAGGTGCGGTGCGTTTTTGTTGTTATGTTTTTGGCGGGAAATCATTGGCATGCGTGCAACCCAAAATTATTCAGTGCGCACGCGCATGACGTTTGATCACGGTGTTATATGCACACGATACAGAACGTTAGCGTGGCTGCTAAGCTAACGATGACCTCATTACAAAAAGGTGAGCCAAGGAAAACGAAAAGCCAAACGACCAATACTATTGGCATTTTTTGTTTCATTTCAAGTTTGTTTCTAATATGTTAAAATCTAATGTTGTTATGTACCTAGCCTTTCACTCAACAAAACGAACACTGTGATTGGTTGTTTATTGATCATGTGCCCATGGTTAAACTCATATGTATCCCGACTGGATAAAATTGCCCAGTTGTTGCTCGCGCGCCATTTTTAAAATTGATACAGGAGCATGTATTTTCTGGACAAAATGTTACCATTAATTGTTACATTTCTCAATGATTTTTTATTCGTTATTGAATTTATAAAAGTATATACTTTTTTCACGTACTTGGAAACATTTGCCACTAAGTTAAGACTCATTCAATTAGCAGGATTACTGAGCGGTATTTAAGACTCATCACATTTAAAGAACTTTCTCAAAACAAATTTCTCAAGCGTAAA
The DNA here is from genome assembly GCA_027575215.2 of Hydrozoanthus sils. Taxonomy (NCBI): domain Eukaryota; kingdom Metazoa; phylum Cnidaria; class Anthozoa; order Zoantharia; family Hydrozoanthidae; genus Hydrozoanthus; species Hydrozoanthus sils. The sequence goes on along the minus strand of JAOBRD020422365.1, from coordinate 8,327 downwards.
TGATGAGTAAAAAACGTAGTAGATGTAAATTTTGCTGAACTTTTGAACCAAAGCAATCTGAATATATTAATTTTTAGCTTACTAGAATGATAAAAAGCGACTGCAAAAAATGCGTTTTTTCCCAATATTTAATTTGTTCTCAGCTCTTGTATGCACAGAACAAAACCGCTCACTCAAAAACATATGCTCTTCTCGGTTTCTTTTAGTTGTTGTAAGTTTACCAACAAATCACTCAAACCCAAACAGAGAATTGAACCAAATAAGCTTTTGTCTCCAACCTCAACCAATTAAATGTAGAGTCGCTGATGTTTCAAATAAAATATTTAAAAATATCTAATTCATGCATATGTTTAGTTTTTCGTAACAAAATGAAAAACAATAAAACTCTTGTTTCAGACGCAAGTTCTACCAAAGCTGATGTCAAGAATCCCATGAAAAGATATCGAAGAGCTGTTCCTGTCAACCAGAACACAACAATAACCTTTAATGAAGTAGCAATAGCTTTGGAAAGGTATATTAAGTCGATCAGCGCTGCCAGATTGTGTTCCCCCAAAGAGAAAATCTGTGTTCGTGGTCCGCAGGGACCTCCTGGTATACCCGGTGCAAAAGGAAACATCGGATTGCAGGGCAAAGAAGGCCCTAGAGGGAAACTGGGACCTTCGGGACCGCCTGGCCTTAGGGGACCCCCAGGTCCGAGGGGACAAAAAGGAGATCGGGGAGAACCTGGCCCCCCTGGCCCGAGAGGAGAACCTGGCAAACCCGCTTCTGAGCCGCGAGTGATCATCTGGCCATCTTTAATCACAGTTTTGGAGAGTCGCACGGCCGTGCTTCAGTGTTCTGCTGATGGGAACCCTAAGCCACAGGTTAAATGGATCAAGAACTCTGGCTCACTTGATAAAAGGAGAACTAACACAGACAGTACAGGAAAACTGGAGATTAGAAAAGTGAATTCTAAAGATTCCGGAGACTACACTTGTTTTGCACAAAATACTTTGGGGGAATCAAATGCATCTGCCAGTATTATTGTAATTCCAGGTACGTAGATCAGCAACATTGCTGATTTATTTTGGTAGAAAATTTTATTTCCAACAACTAAATTAACACGTTCGAGCTAGTATTGGAAGACCGTCAAGTTTTCCAAAATCTGTTAAGAAAAAGGAAGACAAGCAAAGAAAACTTCAATTTCTGCATATATTATTTTTTTTCTGTAATGCAGGTTTTCTACCTCTGAATTTCATCGGAATGGGATATGTTAGAAATCAAACCTTCATGAAAGCTGTATATTGAAAATATCAGCTTTGGCAACACAGCCGTAAAATCTGATTGTTGTCGGTCAGTAATATATTTTTGCCTAATCCATTTTGTTGAGTTTGTTGCATTACCTTTCCTGAGGTTTACCAATTTTTTTCTCGTATCTGTACACGAGTTCATTTCAACTAATATCTCTTGCTATGTTTACGTTAAACCCTCCAACGTTGTTCAGTGGTTCCGGCCATTCTTGTCCATCGATCAACCGCGTGTAAAAGCACGAAACGGTTTGCTGTCCTTTAATCAAGTGAGACGGAGCCGGAGATCTGAGTTTACGTCTGTAAAGCAACAAACCAACATAGAACCTTACAAAAGAACAAAAAATTAAAAAAATAAACCAAAGTCTACACAAAAGAAGTTTAGATTTTGTTATATTAGTTTGTTTTGAAAATTTAAAAGACTAATGTAAGACTAAGAAACTGAGAATGAAGATACCCAGACAATCCGAGGGGGAATCGTTCCCATGACACCCGACAACATTGCAGGTGCTCTTACCATTGAGCTACCGAGGCGGTTACGGTACTGCAAACCAGCGACGAACCAATCCAAGACAAGCCGGGCAATCCGTTTCCAGTCCCCCACTTGCCTACTTTCCCCTCGGAAGCGTGGATTACTCCTGGTGTTGTTGCATTACTTGTTTGGTCTCTTTGAAAATGATCAATCTGATCAAAACATGCGTTTATTCAGTTTATTTAATCTATGTTGTTTTAAATTTAAGATGACTCAACTAGTCTGAGAACACCAAAAAAAGTATAATATTTTATATGGGCAGTGATCGGCATTGCCTAGCTTGTCTTGGTTTGGTTCGTTGCTTTCAAAATACATCTCTATTTGCTTGTGCTAAATTGTTATGCATCCCGCAGATTTTACAGTTTGAGTAGCTTTCTCTAACGAAAAGATAGCGATCGAAATGTTAAAACCTTCTAAACACCTCTGACTCCATGCAACTGTCAAAATAAATTTAAATTGATTACAAAGTAACAATTTGGACATGATTTATTTTCCCAATGCCAATGTAAGAGCTAAACACAGTGTATGCAAATCATGACTTCATAAAAAAAAATGTTTTAACGCTTTGGAATGGCTTTGCCTTGGCTTTTTTTTTTAACCTGTAGCGGGTAGCCGTGTAAATTGACGTGAAATATCTATATTATACATAACAAAATCCTGTTTGCAATAAGGTCCACCTAAAAGTTGCTTGGATTGGTACAAAGGGGGATTAAGGAGAAATGGAGTGTACAATATTAACCCAGACAGGAGAGGAGGGTTTAAAGTTTACTGCGACCAGACTACCGCAGGAGGGGGATGGACAGTGATCCAAAAACGAGAAGACGGCTCAGTCAACTTTAGCCGCGGCTGGGCTGACTACAAGAAAGGGTTTGGGAGATTGAACGGTGAGTTCTGGCTGGGACTGGACAAAATTCATCGGTTGACCCTGGCCCAACGCAACAAGTTACGTGTGGAGCTGGAGGACTGGGATGGAAACACAGTATATGCTGAGTATAGCTATTTCGCCGTCTCCAATGAGAAAGCACGATACAAGTTGAATCTTGGTTTGTATTCAGGTTAGTGAGTGCAAATAAATTTACTTTATATTAGATGTAAACTAATATGACCACTAAGGTGTGGTTTGGGTTATAAGCTTTTCTCCTTTTGAATTATGAGCAGCTCAATATGACATCTGAAACCTCAAAGAGTTATTCAATTCGGACAGACTGGATTGTCTATTATTCTACACTTTATTAGACCAAGAGTGTTTTCCCCATTTGTTTGAAGTCCTAGAACTGGCTTTCTTTTTTATACTTTCTGGTAAAACGTTAGTATAATTAGATTTGAACAGCTTGAGGTGCTGTTAACAGCACACTTAAAACCCTTCCTAAGTCTAGAAAGAAAAGCAGCTTTAGGTTTTTTAAGTGTTCTGGATAATTCAAAGGGGGCGCGCTGGTGTAATAGAGGTTGTGATTTGTATTGTATACTGTTGAAGTTTGTTGAATAAAAAGAGTCGAGGGCGGCTTAGAAAGGCATCGTTACTCGTGCCCACGTGTTTTAAAATGGCATTCAAATCTGTTTATGATAGTCGAGATCCTGCGTGGTCACGTGGCCAGTGCGCTACACGAGTGCGACTACTCTGATGACGTTAGGGCTTTGTTTAAGGAAAGTATGGCGAGTAATTTCACTTCGGGGACACCCATAGTACAAACAAATGCATGCGCCATTCGTGGTAGACCCACACTAAAAGATATCGAGCTTTTGGCGAACGGGCGGACGTTCCACGAATTCAAAGAGAAATGCCAAAATTGCACGAGATTGTCAAACTAATGCCGAGCAAAGGAGTCATGAAATGGAGTCAAATGGACTCAAGAACACTCGGGAACTTATCAGAGTTCGAAAATTCTTCAAAAACAGGAATAATATTGGTCACATAAAACCAAGAAAAAAATTGCCAAAGATGTCAGATGTATAACCCTGATTTGCATGTAGTAAACAACATGAAATGTAATAACAGTAGGATTTGTGATGAAAACCAACAAGATAAGTAATAGAATAACCATGATCGCGGCTTTGTACTAAATTTTCAACCAGATCTGTAATAACATACTTAACCGGAATGTAATAAGGTATCAACAGGATTTGTAATAAGCCGAATAACGATACTAAAGTGGGAGGTAACCTATACATGCTGTTTTGATGTGTGTTTCCTCATTGGTACGCACTAATCTCTCATTTATGTAAGCTATAAAGGAAGTGGAGGCAATAGACGTTTTAAAACTATGTTCTATAGCATGGGCTCTTTTTAATGTTTGTAATAACTGTACTTTAAGATTTATCCTTACTTACCTCAAAGGTTGGGATTTGAATCTCTAAAAGGTCCACGCGGGACGGGGGGGGGGGGTTAAGTAAGGCGCTAAAATAAAGTTCTGGGTAGTTTTTTGACTGCCCCGCTTTCTGAACAAAGTCTTACTAAAAAAACAGGCATGTTTTCTTATCTGTTTTAACTCTGATATGAACAGTAACGAAGACAGCTTCCGAGTGGCGAAACTTGAACCGAACGTGTAACGATAGCTACAAAGTCAAAACATTCAATTTATCGGCCAAAATATACTAAAATTCTTCTTATCGTTGTTAGTTTTTCGGTCTTTTAAACATTAAGCCAATAATTAAAAAAAGAAAATGAGAAAGAAAGATTTTTACTCTTTGGAACTGAAAGTGTTTTTTAGCGAGCAAGAAAAACGATCAAATTCGCTTGACGAAGGCTTGAACCTGGAGCGTGGGCAGCCAAGCTTGGTATCACGTTCTCTTGCAGATGTTGTTGTCAAATTTATTGAGTAAAGAATTTTAACTTAACTTATAATTTAATGCAGAGCAAGCCTTGCTCTTCAGTACCATTTTTACATACTGTACGCTTCCTTTGAAAAACCTTAGTTTTGTATACGCTGTCATTTTCTATGAACGTTGATATTTAAAACTATGCCTTCTAACTAATGTTAACCTGCTCTTTCCATTTTTGAACAACATTTTGCGATAACTAATCAATTTGAGGTAGAGGTCGTCACATGCCCTATAAATGAAAAGGCCTACTATTACTTTGATAGGTACCGCTGGTGACTCTTTCAGCTATCACAACTGGGAGCATTTCGCGACCAACGATCGGGATAATGATTCAAAGTGTGCTAGTATGTACAAAGGCGCCTGGTGGTATAAAAACTGTTTTTACTCAAACTTGAACGGCCAGTATCAGCGCGGTGGTGAGCACAAGTCACTTAGCAGTGGCATTAACTGGAAAACCTGGAAGGGTTATCAGTATTCTGCTAAAAGAGCTGAAATGAAGCTTCGTCCGCTTGTGCACTAAAAAATTTGGTTTGAATAAAAAAGCCATGCTGAAGGCAATCGCTAGATTTAGTGCTATCAATACTTTGGTATACATCTGGTATTTTACGAGCTATAAAATAATTTCGATAACAAGCGCGTTCTGATTGGTCAAATGGGTGTGTTTCACTAACCTGTGCAAACACGGTTCTGGCGTCACAAAACTTAATTGAATTTTGTTTTTATGTACAAAAACAAAATTTCAGACGTGACAAATTGCTGATTGTTGAAACTGTTGTCAGTTTTAGCAGGATTACTACGACCAGAGCTGCTTTAGAAGAAACACCAAAGAAGAGAAAGTATTAGTTGTTTTGTGAAGCTGAAAACGACTCGATGTAGCTCACACCTGAACCGCCGCTTACAATGCAAAATTTGATATTAAACGTTTACAAAAATAAATCAAAACGAAAAAAAATTATTGCTTAATATAGTTGTCAGCTCTAGAGCTATTACAAATTGCGACAGGTATTACAAAATGCGACAGGGTGCTATTACAAATTGTGACAGGTATTACAAATTGCGACGCTTTTACAAATTGCGACAGTACACACGCGATTACTGTGCAATAAACAAGAAATGTTTAATACTGCACGAAGCGAAGCTGAAACAATCTCAAACAACGGCCAATAATTTTTTACTGAATAGAAACAAGTACCTCAGATCACAAAAAGTGTATTATAGATAATAGCTACAAAAAAAACACACATGAAATCTATAATTTTCAGTGAGCATAAACCAGCATAAACAAACCCATGTTAGACCAATCGTCACTTTTCTTTGTTGCGTTGTGAATTGAAAATGCAGCTACAGTTTTCAAACTTGGCAGCTTTTTTAAAATTAATTTCGGCAAAGTCATTGTGAAACCTTCTTTAAAACTTGGTAAAATTGGTCTGAAACCCTCTTTGATCGAACATCCCCTACGTCATGGAGCTCAAAACTCCGCCAAATCGGTCTGAAACCCTCTTTAATTTCTCCTTAACACCCTTTAAAAGCTGTGGTAGCTTGTCACAATAAACTGACGAATGAACAATAATCAGGTTTTTCAGGTCAACAATGGTTTAATAATTTCCTTTTTTTCTATTTACATTTAAGTAACAGGAATTTAAAGAATGAATGTTTTGGTTGTACTTGCCTTAATCAATTACAGTAGCTAACTTTATATAAGAAATATAATTAGTAAATTTAGTCTCTTGAAAGTGAAGATGATCAGAGACATTATGGAAACATTATTTGTACCATATAAAAATGTTTTCCTTTTCCTCAAAGTTTTACAAGTCAGCTGCTTCTTCCACGCTCTTTGGAAATACAGTCTCAGTGTTTGAAAAGTAGAATATTGGCTGTCGTTCTTGTACCTTCAATACGCGAGGTGGCGCTGTCATTTCTCGACAAAGTCCTGCACAGAGTTTTATTTATTCTCTTAAAGTTACAAACCGCTGGTCAAAAGCAGTGCCGGTGGTCGTGGCTGATAATTACATGTTGATTGTCGATGCAGACAAGTACATAATAGCTATGCAATGCTTTCGAGTGGGATACTGTGGAATATGCCACGCGTCACTTGTATTTTCTTTATACACACGAGTATAAGCGAGTGTATATGCGAAGAAATACAAGTGACAAGTGGCATTTTCCACGGTTTCTCACTCGAAAGCATTGCATAATTAATTTTTCCCATGCCTTAAAGTACCAATATGACATGAAATATTTTGTTACGTCAATGGATAGACCTTTTCAAGTGAGGAACAGCGATGAAAATTTTTTGTCAAAATCTGAGATAACAACATTACGGTTTTCGACTTATGACGTCAGATGCTGGACAGGCAAATCTTCAATTTTTTGAAATCTGCTCTCATTCTTTGATGCTTGACGTAACCATACTAATTTGGCTTTAATCAACTTGTTAATTCGGTACAACAATCCATTACAACAACAAAATGGTGGTCATTGAAGAAAACTATATTACACGCTGGTCGGTCTTAGACCATATACATATACACTTTGGGCGAGGAAGGGAAATAGAACGAAGTTGAAATATACATATAGCATCTTTTTTTCACGTTCCAACCAACAGTCTTTGACCTTTGAATGAAAATTAGTAGGTATTCTAAAGAATACCTCGAGCTTCATAATCAGCCCAAGTTTGGCCTAAATACATCCAAAGGTTATGGATTTGTAGCAGATTAAAAAATCTTACGTCATCAGTTAGAAACATTCTTCATTTTATAACGTCTATCCGCTGACGTAACAAAAACTTCAAGTCAAAGAGGCACTATTTAGCTACTGTATCTTAGGTATAAGTAGTTACTATAGTATTGCTGCTAGTGAGATTATAGGTAAAGAGCCTACATATGTAGGAGACACTGTAATAAACTATTATTATTTCTTTGAAAAAATACAGCAAATGCATAAGTTATTAATGATATACTAGCTGTAAGTGCGTGCTAGTAGCAAAAAATCCCAACATATAGAAACCTGATTCGAAGCAAGTTTTTGCATTTGAAGTGGGTCTATGAAAATTTTTAAAAGTTTGTTTTGTTTATACTTATAAATTTTTGTTTAAATTTTTTTTTCACCAATTTCATTGATGTGTACATGCGGCAAGTCATGACGCCAGGAAGGTTGAGTGAAATATTACCCGTTGCATAACGCAGAATACACAACGGCAGATATATATGGCCTTTCATCATTGGCTGTATTTTACAAGGCATGGGATAAATTGTATCATGCACTGGAGGCAAGATTCGAGGAATAACAAACACAGTGTTTGTTGTTGTAAGAGCAGGTACAGAGCGCTATAAGACTGATAAAACACAAGAAAAACAAAGCTTGAGACGTCACATTCCCTGCTAGAAAAGATCGATGCTTTAACAAAATATAGTTTATTGTGGGTGGGCCGCTCTAATGGACCGCTCTCTTTCAAGAGTTTGGTTGACTGTTTACTTCAATCAGATGTGGAAAAAGCCCTCCCTCCTCCGCTACACCAACCCCTTCCTCACTTCCACTCTCCTCTCCCTTCCCTGACTCCCCTTTCCCTTCCCTGACTCCCCTCTCCCTTCCCTGACTACTCTCTCCCTTCCCTGATTCCCTCTCCCTTCCCTGACTCCCCTTTCCCTTCCCTGACTCCCCTCTCCCTTCCCTGACTCCTCTCTCCCTTC
>JAOBRD020422259.1:0-18883 GCA_027575215.2 Hydrozoanthus sils | reverse complement strand
TCAACCTCTTTAATTTCAACTTCATATAGCTCTTTATCACTTTTCCTTGTTTTCTTTTAATTGTTTGTTTATATGCGAAATATTCATCTATTAAACACTTTGGAGTTCTATACTCTCTTCTTGGCCCATCCGCCATACTGGATATCATTGGTGTTTCTTAACCACGCATGTCTGGCGAGGTGTTTCTTCCAAAAGAGGAGATTGGGACCGAACGCAACAATCTTTGTGTGGAATGAGTTTGATATGACTCTAACGAAATACTCTCGTACAACAGTATCACTTAAATTCTATTATTGAGACGGCGATTTTTTTGAAAATTAATTTCTGAAAACGGGATGCTCCAGTATTAAAAGTAGCTTCTGTATACATAACGACTTGAATAATCAAAAAGTTTTGTGATCAAGTGACTTACGGGTCGAGGTGCGCCCGGCTTGTACCCAGAAGGGCACATCAGTGATTGCGTTCGATACAATTGTACGCAACACTCAAGGCCTAAATCACATGCTCATGGCGTTTGCTGTCTTGTCTGTTCTTCACTTTATACTCACTCTTCAAACTACCCATGCAAAGTCTGAGAAAACGGTAAATATTGTTTAAGTTTTAAACACTCTGACTTTGCTCAAACGGTGTTTACAACCCAGAAAATAAATTTTGAAACAATCTATTTTCAAAATTTTCCGGGGGAGCATGCCCCCGAAAAGTAACGGAGGTCGTTATTTTCGGAATTCTACGGTAACCGAACATGCAGACAAGATTAATAAGTTATCTTTTATATTGCCTTTCAGCCGCTTGTTTTTGTAAGAAACAGTAAATTCGGCCTAGGCTCATTGTTTTTATTTTTGAGCGATTTGAGCCTCAAATTGTTCTTAAATCGTTCTTATTTCTATGTCAGTTTAAAAATCGAAAAACACTATAAAGCGTAGGGTATTGCAACACATTCATGTGTTAGTTAGAAAACTAATTTGTTTAGTCCATCCTCGCGGATTTATCGTGGATTCACTGAACCATTTTCTCGATAATTCACCGATTCTTATAAGATAAAAGCGTGTAAATTCTGAGATACCAACCGGTTCATATGTCTTATTCAGCTTAGAAGTGCAATCGTGCAGTTGAAAAATTATAGTTAGTCTACGCATAGCCGCTTTTGAAACTTTTATACAAAATTGGCCAAGCTGCACGCAGGGTAAAAAATAGTCAGCTCAGTTGTAAAGCTTGGTGTATCGCGATGAAACAACGGAATAACCTTCCCCCAACCCCTCCCCCCACGTCCTGGATATTCTATTATTCATTTATTGTTCCAGTCCTTCTGTGGGGGCAAAAAGTCGATCTCAAATTTATCGAATTAACGCCAAAATGTGGCCGAACAACGCTAGTTCGCCCCCACCAAAGACTGAAACAGGTACAAATTTCCATAAGAAGAGCGACGTATTAACATCTCTGAAGTCGAAGAGAGCGCGTGGGCGGATCGACCGACCAACTACAAAGCTTCTCGTGCTTTCGTCTTGCTTAAACAATGGATTAAAACTAGTAATGCGTTAAGTTACTGGGTGAAAAACAAATATTGTGGGTAAATCCAGACTTGCTGGAAGTAAAAAAATATATGTGCTAGGAAACTACTGTCACTGATTCAAAAAATTCAGTATTCAAGAAACTATTTAATAATAATTTCAATCCCGGCAATCCTTGACATTGTGCTTCGTGTGGCGGTCAATTACACCTCTCCTCCTCAATTGTCCGAAAACATCATTCAAAACACTACCCGAAGAAGATTACTTGTTTTCTCGACAAATACGTGGACCTCGTTCTTTAAGTAACCTGAAAGTTCTTCTTTGATTCCAATTTTAGGCTTTTTGTTAGAGAAAAATACCCACTACATTTACAGGTTGACGGTGATTCAACTGAAATATGCATCTAATTAGGTTCATAAACAGCTTATTAAAATAAACAGGAAAGCACGCATGTCGCTCGGTGATAAAACTCATTACTGTACAGAGAAATGGTCTGTGTTCTGGTATTGAACCGGTGAATGAGCTTTGGTGCACTTAGGAGGGTTTACCCCAGAACCATTAGAGTAAAGAAAAATTAAAATTCTTATGAATTTGCTTTCGGAGTGATCGAGGTACTTTATTGTCCTTGTCAACAAACTCGGCACTGCCGGAGAAGGCAAATGTTTTTGAAAAGTAAAGTAGAGCGATTGCGAATCACCATTTCCTTTCGCAATGATAGTAGAACTCTAAGTTAAAACATTCGCTGTAAAGCATTTGGGATGGCAGTTGGTTACCAGACCGAATATGGGACAATATTTAAAACTTGTCTTGGCAGGAGAGATTCAAGCCAAATCATGAGATCGGGTACCTACCGCTAGGATTCTCCAAGCACACAAAGGCAGTGATTGTAGCCACGATAGAAAAAGCAAGCTTCATTCTGTAAATTGTTTCAGTTTGTCTCCACTTCTTTGAGCCCTTTCTTGCAGCGTTGAGTTCAAGACTTCAAGCGTACCAAATACAAACGACGCCGCTCATTTACCTATGCTTAGCAAGTGAATTTAATGAGCGTTCCTGATTGGAACAGAAGAGACAGCTTGTTGAAAAATGCAAACTTTAAATGGAATTATCGATTTCCCGAGGCACTAACAACATGTTGACAAATAGAAATTGACATCAAGTTGACATGAAAAAAATGGGCTAATCCACTAGTCAGTCACGTGATGTGAATTGGGTTAACAAAAATAGCGGCAGGATGAAGGTTATTTTGACAAAAATATTTCGTTATTTGCTTCGTCATTCTGGAAATGAAATCGCAATGCTGGGAACTGACGGACAACCATCATATCTCAATCGTTTTTTTTTTTTTTTTTTTGTTTTTCCTGAGGCAGGATATCTAACTAATTTTTTTGCATTTTGCAACTTTTTATCCTTTGGAAAAGTATGAAAGGAAAAATCATCTGTTGCCACCAACGTTAATTAAAAATTGCCTTTGTACTTCATAATGCGTCTATCGGTGTACCGGTGTGTGTGCGGATTCGGTCTGATGTCTCGCTAAATACTCGCAAGGAATTGTGGTTATACGAACAACCACGACCTTTTTCTGGGACGAAATTTTTTTTTGTGGCAAACGTTTCTGATTTGCGATCTTCTTTTTGAAGAACCAAAAATGGTATCTTTTAATGTCACAAACTTCAGGCAAAAATAATTTATCATAATCGCATTTTCAGTCATTGTGGCGCATTTTACGAGCTTTAACGGAGAATTTGACGATGAGAAGACTTGTGCGAACCAAAAAGTCCTACATTTTTTTTTCATGTGCCTCCCGTAGTGATAATAATAGCAATATGTTTTTTGGGCATGAACATGCTTTGGTCTCTTCTCAAGGCTTTTTTTATGTTAACCCTCTCCTTTCGCTAAGGCTAAATCGCGTCGGGGCCAAAAACATATTTAATCCAGCGAACATAAATTCTATTGTTTTTTCATTGGTTTGGCTCTGCTCTGCATGTTCTCGGACAGACTTTGGTAACGGTGATACTTCTACTCTAACACATTAGCGCAAAAGCAAAAAGAGTGAATGATTTAATTCCTCTGTATTGAAATAGTTAGTCAAAAATAGTTACTAAAAAACTAGTTTTCATCAGGAAATACTTTTACTTACGAATAGTTTGCTTTTAGTTTTAACAACAAAGTCAACAAGTACAAAATAAGACCATTAAAAGAAACAGCAAGTAATATCGCTGGTAAAACTAAAATGTGTTTTAGGAAATATTGATCAGTAATATTAGAATATTGGTAATATCGGCTAGACAACTTTGGCCAATAAGAACTTTGTTATACTGATTTAGGCCCAGTATTAAGAAATAATAACTGTTATTAAACGAAGTCCTTTCTTAAGACTTTCTTCAGTTTTTTACATCTAACCTCAAGGATAGCTTATATATCTAAGCAACGAGGACGAAAACACCGACGACCGCGGCAGAAAACAGTGGCGAGTATAATAATGCACCGTGCTGGACCCACCTGCACTGAGTTGTTTTGAAAATCATAACGTGAAAACTTTAATTTAAGAGTTCTAGCGCAACTAGTCTTATGTCTATTTCTACTCAGAAAGCTCGGGATAAAGAGAAAGCAACCGAGCCATACGTAATTGAAATGGGCAAGCAGGAAGTGTGTTTGATTGTAGGCCGCCGGCTTTGCCGTCCTCTTTGCTCGAGGTTCCTGTTGTCGCACTCGAAATGAGAATACAAGCCGTCAGGTACAAGCCTTTTTATGTTTAAGAACGAGGCTCAGATCGGCCAGAATTGAAGAAGTTAGGCTCCGGCTCGATAGCTGATAAAAAAAACCTTACTTAGCTTTAGTGTACTCTTGAACTGAAAAATACAAAATGAATAAGAAATGCTTCCGATCGCAGTTGATTATCGATATCACTGGAATTCGTCTCGGAAAATGTTTCAGCTGCGAATCCACGATAAATCCACGGGGATGAATTGACCAAGTTTGTCTTCCAATACACACAAGCATTGCATTATAATACCCTATAGACTTAGTTTTTCTCTGATTTAAACATGTACATTGATCATGAAATAAGAATATTTGAGGCTCAAATCGCCAAAAAATTAAGAACAACTAGCGGCTCGGCCAGTTTCACTGGTTCTTATAAAAAAAAGCGTGTAGAGTAGTATTTAAACTAACAGTTCGCTTTTGGAGACAGTAAGTGTGCAACTCAGATACGAATTATCTTCCCTGGAAGTTATATACAGACGGCGAATGGCACATAGTTTGTATTTCTCTTTACGCTGATTGGTTCACAGCTACGGAGGAATTATTTGTGAAGTTGTTTGCTGTGTTAAAAATATCTTAAAAGTACACAGCCCAAGCAACGAGTTCATTAGTCCACAATTATATATACAGAGGATCTCACCAACCCATTTCATACTTTGCATATATGATAAAATTTCCGTAGTGTTAAGCGAATGAGAGTGACTCCCCCTGGACAGAACACTAATCCATCGTAGGTTAGCCCCCAGCAGAACTGGTACTCATTTATACAGCTAGCCTGCGAGCCGGCTCATTTGATTTTGTGGAAAGCCGGCAAGCAGGCGATTAAAGTGTCTTGCTCAAGGACACATCACAGTGATGTCACCAGTGCTCGAACTTGCGACCCTAGGATTACGAGTCAAACACGCAAACCATTCGACCACTGCGCAATAGACGTCTAAATGGTTCACCAGATGACACTAAAGGATCAAAGCCATATACTTCAGAATAATCATCCCAATCCCCAGTAAAAATATTTTGTTAGTTCACACCTGCCTCCAAATGATCATTCCAAAAAAAAAAAATGGCGGCAGTACATTTTACCACAATGCATTGCGAACCTACACCACTAAAAGAAACTCGAAGGTAACAGTTTATAAAACTCTTCCTTGTACTATGTGTTTTTATATTGGCAATTTTTTAACGTTTATGCTAGGTTTTTGGGTAAATGTATACACTGGTCCCCGGTTACCTGTCTCACTACTGCCTACGGTCAATTACATTGAGCATTTCAGAACACAAAATATGCTAAACGTCACGCGTTATTCAAGTGCACTCGAGTCTCTCGTCAATTGGGCTTTTTCAGTTTTCATGACGGCTCGAGAGATTTTGAATCGCATTCTACACAGTAAGTATAACTGTGAACATATAATTCGCTGCTTGGGCTGTCTGGGTAAATACATTACGTTATGAACAAGACTTAAATGCTATATCGACTTTTATGAAGACGAAGAAAATTTTAAGTTTATGCCGTGGAGTTCATTCTTTCTCTTGCAGACAAGTTAAGACGCCAGTGTCTTCAGTGTTCCCACCAAGCTTTCAACGAAACAACATGAAGATGAAAAATGCACCAACGAACATAAGAAGATTTGCCCTAATACGTGAGCCCGCGTTGCAAAGGTCAGTTCTACAGCAGTCGATATTGCATGTCGCCTCAGTCCCTCTCTTGCAGTGGAAGCTCGTAGCTTTATCGCACTCCGACTTGCGCGCGCAATTCTTGGTGAATGACTCATGGTCGCCCGCCTTAACATACAGCTTGAGACAGCGATCCTGATTCATGTTACACTCGTGCTGCCTTTTAGCACACGAGCCCCATCCGATGCTAGATAAACAGTCGTAACACTTGAGAAGTGCCTCTGAAGTAGGAAAAAGATAAATAGATTTTAAGAGACATGTATCATTTGCTGGTTGGGAGACCCAACAATGGTCTTTTCCCTAGGTGGCCAAAAATATTTTCTTCTATTTTTCAAATGATATTTTAACCTCTTTTATTCTGTATATCTGCCAATAAGTCAATCAGTCAATCAGTCAGTCAGTCAGTCTGTCAGTCTGTCTGCCTTTCTTTCTTTCTTTCTTTCTTTCTTTCTGTCTCAAATCGCTTTTGTAATTATTTTTTAAAGTACACATATATATCCTGCGAACACAAATGAAAGGAGTTTTAAATCAGATACGAAGCTTGTCAGTTAGGGAATTCAAGCGCATCTAAATTGAAGAGTATTTCAACGTATTGAATTCATCGAATTTATCTGAAAGTCATAGGTGAATGAGTTGCATTTCTAGGTGACTGTTTGTTTTGTTGGTTTGGAGTTCCCTTGTCCAAGAAATTAAGGCACTGTTAATTGTGAGTGGTTTGTAAGAATTCTCTGAACTGATTTATTCATTTATTTTATATACCGATAGAGCTAGAGAGCATCCTTTTTTAATGAAGATTAATGGATTGGATCAACGGCTTAACGTCCCTTTCCATGGATGGTGTGGCGAAAGAAGGCCACACAACCTCGGCAAGGCAGCCATCTTACAAACATAGCCATGCTCACGCAAAATAAAAACTTAACTCAATCTTGACGAGTTGGCACTGGTACCACCAAAGATGCCAACACAATCAAGGGTTTATAAATGGTTATTTGTTGACCGTTTCTTTATGTGTCAACAAAAAACGATTAATAAGCCCTTGCCCTTTTCACGCAAAAAGTATATACTAACCATATCAAGAAACTGTGGCCTGCACCAAATTCAGTACAACTGACTGATCTTACAACGTGAAGAGTAGCGGAGACGCATGTACGATATTTCGACTGGCCATTACAAGTCTTCATCATTATCCTCATCATCCGACTGGCCATCATCCTATTATCTTCATCATCCGACTGGCCATTACCAGTCTGCAACCTGATGAAGACTGGTAATGGCCAGTCGAAATATCGTACATGCGTCTCCGCTAGGGCTTGTAGGGCTTGTACATAAACTGATATGCATCTGAAAACAACTAACTGATTCTGGATCGAAGGGCTTTAAAAAACAGATTATGGAAATTTCAAAGAAGATTGTCACGGGTTTCTATATGAAACAACTCAAAGATTCAACGTTAACTAGCAAACTATTGCAGGGTTTATGTTCTTGAAGTTATTTTATAAAACTATCGACAAGCCTTGCAGGCATTGATTGAGGCTAAGGCATATAGTTAGTTATAGCGTGGATACGAGGTTAAAATAGGCCGAAGAAGAAAGGAAAGGACTGGTTTCATTGCTTTCGACGAAGGAAAACGCAATCCTAAAGACGTGTGTCACGCGTGTTCGCTTACCATGGCCCGAGCATTTTCCAATTTTTGTGGCTGTGTTCGATAGCCTCGATCTCATAAATACCAATGCATATCGTGACCGATTAATGCAGAACATGTTTGCGTAAAACAAACGTTCGCGAAAGCCAAATTCTAGCAAAACTGATGATCGACAGTTTCAAGAAAGCCAAATATATACGAAAATACATTGGGAATAAAAGAAATCCTTTGATTTTGGTGTATCTTATTAGATGTACAATTATGTGTGTAGATATTACCAAGTTTTAAAAATTAACTGCGACTAAAAGGATTTTAAAAAACAATAACTGTTGCTTAGCTTTCAAAAGCAGCGTGTGCAAATCCTACTGTGTAACTTGATACCATAATGCAAGTCCTTTCATGGCGCGACGTACGACAAAGACGATGGCGAAGATAATGCATGACTTTCGATATAAACGGAAACACTCATCTTTGTCTTTAAGTTCTCTTAGATCCAATTGTACTCCTTTTTCGGGGATTAGATGTGAGTTCTCAGTGAGCACAGATTTTGCTATTCTTATCCAAAAATTCTAATTACATTCGCTAATCAAGTGTAGTAATCACGTTTATTGCCCGCCACCAAACGTCTTTACAGCTTGAAGCAGTCCGAGAGATGCTAACAGATTATAGCAGATTGAGTTAAATCGCAATGGCTGCAGATCTTCTTGCTTATTCGGTGAAATTTCAAGGGGTCAAACTCAAAGGAAAATACATCGTGTTTCAAAACAAGGAACTCAGTAAAAGGTTGAGACACAAGAGTGAAGAAAACGATAACAAAACTCCAACTGTATTAAACCATTATTGATTCGGTTGGCCAGCTAAACTGATCGAACAGAAAGTTGCAGGCGACAGATGTCTAAAAGAACAACTGTTTATTGTTTGAAAAACAACAACCGCACAAGAATTGTGTAGCGTTTGAATGTATACAAACACCGGGGCTGCAATAACAAAGAGAACGGCGCTGTATTTGAAAACAATGACATAACATCGGGGCCAGTATTTTTCGTCTGAGCAAGAGACAAGAACTTTCATTCAAGCAGACGTTACCGTCTTTGCATCAAAAGGAAGTTGCTAAGCGAACAGATTTCCACGGGTTTATAATATAGCGAAGCGCAATCAAAACCTAAAGTCGTAAATATTTGAAATGCCTTTCAGGACAGAACCTAAGTATAATGCATGTAATATTTGCAAGCCAATTCACTTACCTGTTCTTGCAATTATGCAAACCAGCAAAGTTAGTACGCAAAGCCACTTCATTCCTCTTTGCTTCAAGATTCAAAGATTGAATATGTTTTCAATGAACAACTGACAACACTTTCGAAGATCTCGCGTCCCTTTTGTTGCTCAGCACGCAGTGTTAGTTGATCCCCCTAAAGGCGTGGTGACAATAAGCAACCACGTGTCTCTGATGGACGTCGGGAAAACTTTGGTTTATAGGGGACTGAGCCCGTGTCGAAGCGCGCAGTGGTTCTAAATGTCACTTTTCTCCCAAAACAAGACACACCGAGATGATCATATATATCATGTTCTTTCATTTTCAATTGATTAAAACTTTTGTAAACATGCAATCAATTAACTTCAAAAAGTTGAATGATCGATAAAAAGATTTCTTTTCGAAAAAATATATAAAAAGCTAAAATAAATATAGTGCTTTTCAAAAAATTTATTAAGTGTCGAATATTTATCTTCAAACTACGTTTGTATAAAAAGCTGTAACATGAATTGCCCTATTAAACCTGATGAAGACTGGTAATGGCCAGTCGAAATATCGTACATGCGTCTCCGCAACTTTTCACGTTGTAAGATCAGTCTTTGCAAGTCTTTTGATAAAAACATTGTTGCAGTCAAATGTTTTGCCTAATTCACCCAACGAGAGTTCATACTCTACATCGGAACAAATTCGAGACAACTTTGCTGTTTTATATCTTCAGTATTTTGCTTAGTTTGATCAGTTGTAGAGCATCACCAGTCAAGCTCTCCTTAACTGAACTGAATGCATGCTCAGAAAAATTTCTGAGTTGCTGACGGGAATCAAACCCGCAATTGCAGCCCTCTGATTACCCGAGTCTCTGTAGCTAGCTCATGGTACATGGTATGGTGGGTAGATCATCTGACCGGGCAACCAGAGAAATGCTCTGATCCCTTCAGTGACTCCAATTTTTTCTGAGAATGCTGATTGACAATGCGAACACTCAAATCACCACGTGAGTTGAGAGAGGCGGACCAAACGCTTATAGTTTTACTTTGTGACTTTGCGTATGATGTCAAAGAATTAATCGGACATTGCACCCGCCCGGCGGGCCTGAAGCGAAACCCCGTCGGTCTATATAGCGCAATATACTGCCTACGATAACAGTAACCATAACAATATACTGATAAGAGTACTACTAAAGGCAAAACAGAAACAACGATAACAATAAAATTTATGAATTTACGCTTAGGTCGGTCAAACATTTAGAGGGGGAAGGGGAAGAAGGAGGGGGGTGGGGATGGCCAGAGCAGAAGCAAAAATGAGAAAGCAATATTACATGACCCATGGCCCACCCCCGTCGGTACAAAAGCATAAAATCACTGACCCACCCCCTTTCTCTGGCCCAAAACTCCATGACCCACCCCTCCAAAAATGTCTAACAAGTGTTACTTTAATATAAATCAATTTTTCATATAACAAAACAATTGTTTATAAATAATTATTGCACATTCTTCTAGATAGTATTCGTGCTTTTCTTCAGTCGTTTTGG
The DNA here is from genome assembly GCA_027575215.2 of Hydrozoanthus sils. NCBI lineage: Eukaryota > Metazoa > Cnidaria > Anthozoa > Zoantharia > Hydrozoanthidae > Hydrozoanthus > Hydrozoanthus sils. The sequence continues at coordinate 8,522 of JAOBRD020422259.1, read as the reverse complement.
AAAGAGATTTGGCTTTTATAATCCAGTCTATTGATATGTCTTCAATAATATCCATCACATAATTTATATTAATTTATGCCTAAGTAAAAGTAAAATTAAATTAAATCATAATATTAAGTATCAGAGCTTGACATTAATGGTGGTCTCATGACCCCATAGTTATTTTGCACGTTTGGGCCAGTATGGCCCTGTGAATATTTTTTCAAAAATGCAACATTAGATTTATGGTATCCATGAAGTCAACAAGTTCAATACTTTATTGTTTCACTAGTATTGTCTAATAATTCAGGAAATAGATACTTGAGTTGAATGTGTTTTCACAAGATAAGCATATTTGACTAAAACATATATTTGTTTCATGTTTTATAAAAAAATAACGAATGCGTAGAAATGCACAAAAAGATATCTACTAATTTAAGAGATGTATTTTATTAAATTATGGATTTACGAAGACAAATACATAACAAAATTTGACTACTCACTTTGTTTATAAGTATATAATTTTAATATAAGGAACAAAATAGAAAAAAGGTCTGGTCAGTGTTTTAACAAAATTACTAGAATTGAATAAAAGTAACCAAACTCTTAAGGGAAGAATTCGAAGTCAAACAATGGTATTTTCAAGGAACCCAATTTTGTCGGGGGAGGTGGTGGGTGGCGGCACAGACCCCCTACCCCACCCCCCACCACTTTTTCAGAGCTCAATTTCTTATTACCTGATTTAGGAGTATTGGTTTTTATTGTATTATGGACTCCTCTCTCCACAAGGAAGGCGTTGGTGCAAGCACTTAATCAATATCTATTTTATTGAACATGATATTTGATCTTGAAATTCAGCCTTTTTGAAAAAAGGTGGTGGGTGGCGGCACATAATACCCCATCCCCCTAAATTGGGTTCCTGGGAAGTACCATTGTTTTGGCCTTTTCATGTCCACCATGAGCTTTCAAAAAAATATCATAAACTTGTTATATGTTGCGCATTCAAAACGAAAAGAAACTACAAAAGAAATCTGTTCATAATCTTTATTACACAAATGAATTAAGAAAAATGACATTCTTTTATTGTTAATATAGTTACTGTTAAGGCCGATTTACACGCTACAACTTATGCCGGCAAGTACAACTGTTGCACGCAACTCGCTTATACGTCGTACATACAACACGAATTGTTTCGTATAAATCATGCCTAAACTATTGCATGCAACTCAAAAAAAGTTGTAGAATTTTGAAATATATTTTAAAGTTGTATGCAATTTTGACCTTTTTGCAACAAAATCATCTGAGTGGTGAGGCCGGTGGCATATGTTTTTGTTTTAATTTCTGACCAACCGCAAACGTTGTCGTCTCCGTGCGAATATATCGTCGGTAGCTTTCCTGGTCTTTAAGTCTTAGCTGCTATAAAATTGCTCTAAAACCCGCTGATCTGTTCTTCGCTTCCACCATTCCTTTACCCACACAGGTTTTACACGTCGTCTGCGTTTTTTTCGTCGCGAGACAACTGCTGTAATAGAGGCAAAAGTTGTATGCGTGTAAATGGCGGCTAAAATATATTGCGAGCGAGTTACATGCAACAGTTGTAGGCAAAAGTTGCATCGTGTAAATCGGCCTTTAGTGCTGTTAGTGATTCGAAACACATGAATTGTACAAACACATCAGATATTGATATGAAGCAATGCTTTGGAAATATGTAAAAGCTTTTATATCATGCCAATAATGCCATTACTACTACTACTACTACTACTAGTGCTGCTGCTGCTGCTGCTGCTACTACTACTACAACTATTACTACTACTACTACCATTATATTGCTATTACTTACTCAACATATTTTTACTGCATTAATATCTTGCCGTCAAATGTAATCTTAACTACTTTAATTTTCATGTTTGAACTGCTGTTATTTTTTTTTGTTATTTTTGCCTTTGCTCACTGTGATTGACGTTAAGTTAAACTAAAAAAGGGTAATCTATGTCTTGTTTGATACTTCATTAGTGCACTTCGATTCCGAAAGCAAGTATGAAATAACTGTTCGGTCTTACTAGATATATTCTGGCTGAGGGACTGAAATCCAAAAAGTCGATTGAAAGCCAAGAGAGTGCTTGGTCACAGCCAATACTCAAACTAGTTTTGAAAAACAAAATATGTTCGTAAATCAACTAAATGTTGATGATATTATCGACATTATCAAACTGGCGTTTTATAGCTCTTCCCAAAAACGTTTCGGCGGTGGAGATTATTTCTTTATCAACCTCAAGTTGGTTTTGGTAAAAAGGGTCATTTGGTTGCCAAATCTAGAGGTCCTAAACTATAATCTCAAGTTCCTCACGAGCTGTGGCTTTGATGCGTGCCTTTTTCCTGTTTCTTGCGTTGACGGTTTTGAAGGGCTATTTCGTCTTGTTTCTTGCCAGTCGAAAGCTATTGGACCAGATTTTCTGAAGCCCAGGACAAACGTTCCCTCCTCCTGCGAGAATCTTTCCAGAGATTTCTTACAGCGAAGAAGTATAGGCTCCCTTGTATTCCAAACATTGTTTGCAAGAACTTCTTTTACTTGGTGAGAAAATCCTTTGACTCTATAGACTTTTTCCTGAACGCTTTTCTCTGTCCAAAATCGATCCCTGTCTGTTCGGTATGTGCTGCCGTGAGACAGTTTTTTGGCATGTATAAATGCCTGAAGACCTTTACCTCTTCCAAGATAAAATTGTACAGAACTCTCTACAGTATCTGCATTTCTGTTTGCTTTTAACCGTCCCTCTGCGTCCTTGAATAACTTATTGTCATACTTACATGGCATGTTTTCTCTAGGCCACATCAGCATATACATCAGGGTCGCTGGGTATAACGTTTCTTCATCTTTTGTTTTGATAAAGTATTCCTTGCAATAATCGAAAGTTTCTTCGTAGAAGTCAATGGTTTCCGTTCCATTACATTCAAAGTTGGCGAGCAGGAGATTAATGTAAATGAGCATTTTAAGATCAAATTCAGATTTTGGTTTGTTAAGTTCGAGTTCTTTCTTGGCTTTAGTTAAATGGGAGATTGCAAAGGCATTGGTATCATCTTTTTTTCCATAAAAAATCCAAAACCACTGGAATAAGTCGAAAACACTTGAAAATCCAAGAACTCTTGCTGATGATCTGTTGTCATTGATCACCTCTCCCGTAATTTTGGAAACAGTGATAGCTGTAGCTCTTATCTTTTGTCTACGTTCTTCACAAACATCAAGAATCGATGAAGCTGTGTTGTCGATTCCTCGCGTTACTGGAAGTGCAATTCCAAAACATTTTTTGTACTTAATCTTCATGTCATTGTAGCTCCTGTTGCGCATGTCAGTCATGGTTTTCATTTCTTCATAAGGATTTGCTTTGAGCAGTTGATCTGCTAATTTTTCCATGAGCCAATTAACAGCTGGTACTACTTGCTTCACACGACTGTGATATTTTTCCCAAGGAACAGAGACGTTAGCTGGAATGAAGTTGGGATCTGACAAGTACCTTCGAACAACTTCAAGAGAAAATTCTTTAACTTGTGAAAGTCTTTCAACAAGATCATATGCGACATTAATGCTTCCAAAAAATCCAGAATCATTTAGTCTTCGCCTCCTTTTTAGCGAAGATAATGTACTGTATTCCTTCTTTGCAGCTCGTATAGACTCGTGGAATACGTCTAGAGCTTTAAAAGAAAGCTCTATTATTCGACCACCGTCTTGGACTGACCAATGTTCCTCACGACTAGTTTGAAAGTTGTGCCTTAAACTTTCCTTGAAAACTTGGGCTTTTGTATCAAGTAAGTAAGAGTTTGTCTTATTGAAACTGAGTGCTTTCTCTGCAAGGTCTAACGCCGTGTCAAAGTCAAAAACTTTCAAATAATATACCCTTACTGCTTGCTGAAGAAGAAAGGGATCAATGTTGAAGATTTTCAGGCTGTCAAAACAGTCTTGCAATATATCTGCTGCAACTAATGGGCTCTCCGAGTCAATTATATCAGTTATAAGATCCGAAAATTGTTGCTTGGTGGTTTGTAAGTTCTGCTTATCTGGGATTTCTTTTCTTTGTTTCATCATAGTCATTGTCGATTGGCAGAGGATTTTTCGAGAGTGCGAGCCCGACCGAAGTAATTTTGAGTTAAGAAATTTCAATGTTGCTTCCGAGAGCTTTTCATGTTCAAGTATGGCTTTACTTACAAAATAATGGCGGGTTGTCAAAAATGTTACGCTGCTGATATTTCTTTGGTTCGGCGAGGAATTACCGCGATATTTGACCGTTAACTGCTCGAACTCCTTGCTCATCTGTGTTTCCCACCGTGGTCCCATCATGTTGTCACAACATGGCAACGGTATGCACTCATTTACGTACATTTGTACGAGGGCCAAAAACTGAAGCAACTGTTTTTCGCGATGCGTTGATTTTTCTGCAAGACCACACACAATGTCCCTTATTCGATCATAGTTAAAGTTGTTTCTTAGTACCTGAAACCCTAGCATTGTCTTTAAAGATTCCTGTATAGTTAAGCCTTGTTTTTCCATGCCGCTTGTTGTGGTTTCAACGGTTTGCTTCATTTCTTTCTCTTTGTTTTCAAACCATAGTAGTTCCTTTTGAGAAAGTTCTTGTTTCAAATCAGATTCGTTTGAAGTGTATTGTGACGAGCATACATGAAGAAGAATACAAGCTGGCGTCCTCGCTCCTTTTCCGTGAAAAAGCTCTTCAAAATCGTTTTTTAATTCATTTACAGTTTCCACTTCACAGTCTAGATCCAAAAGGGCAAGAACAGGTAGGCATTTGGTGGGATCTTCTTCTCCATACGAATAAAGCTCAACAATTTGTTCTGCTGTTTCGTCGGTTTCTTCTTTGTCAAGTCCCGTTATTTCGACACATCTAAAGTGTCTTCGTAAATCCCACAAAAGGTTTCTGGCAACTGTTGTTCCTCCTGCTCCCCTTTCATGTCTAAGCTCAATCAGGCGAACGTATTCTTCAACCTGTTCAAATGCCGCACGATATATTTTGTGGTAGTAATTTTCAACCAAATCTCTTCTGCAAACTTGTCCAGGAAAGAAAAAGTTCCACCAACTTACTTTTTCACCATTAAAAAACCTTTCTTTTTCTTCCCTGCAGAACTGTTCATTCTTTTGTAGGTTTTTGTCGCTGCATTGCCTAATGCTGACAATAGCACAGTTTTGGAGTCTTCGTTGGTGGTCTACGTCAATTTCACACAAACCGCCGTTTGAATAGCGAACCACACAGTTGTTACTTGGAATGTAACCCTGTAAATAAGCTATTGCCGTGCTGACTTGTGACCAACGCATTCCAACAATGATTCTTTTTTGTAAACTGTCTCTTGTATATCTGTCGCCAGCGCCAATAAGGCGAAAGAAGAGCTCTTTTAAATGGTCATTCTTTATAAGGAAAAATATGTTTTCCAAGGAAAAACGAGTTATTAGACTATGAACGCATTCGCACAAAATTTTCATTTGCTCTTGATCATTATGCATCAGGACGCACATTATGGATGCTCTTCCTTCAGGTATTACACCATGGTTTGACAACATATAAATGGCATCACCCATTTGGCGGCCTCTTTTCTCCGTCCATTCTGAAAGTGACATAGCAATATCTGGCTGAACACAAATACCGCTACTGTCATATTTTGAATGCCCGTTCGGGAAAATCCATATGACATCTTTCTTAAAATTTAGGTTTTCACAGAACTTGTCGGTAGCCGTGTTCTTTGATGAGAATACGTCGTTTTCGATATCGTATACTCGAATAGACTTTCTTACCTTTCGTTGATCATAGCTCGATTTACAAACTTTAGATAATCCATTATTTTCTGAATCGACATCAAAATCGAAAACAACGGTACTGTCTAGTTGTGCTACAAATGAAAGGTCTTTTTCAGAATCAGTTTCGTCGTCCGGCTTACTGCAAACAATGATAGGATATATATCGTTGATACTTCGATGACCATTTAATAAGAAGCTAGTTAGTTTCTTTTCATTGTCTAATAAATCTCCTGGTATCTTTCTATAGGATCTCCTTTCTTCAATCTCTCTGCGGAGCTTTGCGAGCTTAGGAACTTCGGTTTGTATGAAATACGTTAACTGCTCATTTTTACTGACGGGCTCAGAAGAAGAGCCCAATCGTCGATAAACTTGATACTTGTTACTAGAAAAGTTAATGGTTCCATTCTTGTTAATTGAAGTAGGAGCCGATACTTTGAAATGGTAATCGGTGCATACTGAAGACTCTGGGACAATGTCGATTTCCATTACGAACAAGATTTTTTCATCAGAAACTGAATCGACAGGAACAAACTTAGGTCGGCGAATGCATTTACGTAGACTTTGTTCCAAGCCGGTCATGGCTTTTCCGCTGCTAACACAGACCTTGAAGCATTTTTCGATTGCTTTTTGAGTCCACTCGTAGAAATTTTGACGGTCTGTTTCATTTATGGGTATCCCGATCACTTCTCCGTGTTTAAATTTAGGCTTCCCGCTTTCGTCTTTTTCTTTGTCATCTCCAACTCCATAATGAATTGTCCCGTTCGTGCGTTCGTTTAGACAGGAACAGGCAAATTTTACCAAGTACTTGATAAAGTTTATTTGCTTTGTATTAGCAGCACTTGTTTGACTTTGGAATGCTTTATATTCGTGACAAGGATTTAGGAGGTCGTCAGGACCCGTTTCTGGCAAAAATTGACACTTTTTTCGATACCAGCGTTTCTCATCAGTATCAAATTCCCGGAAGAGTTCGGGAAGGTTGTGAGTTAGATTTTCTTGCTTAAAAGGTGCAGAGCGATCTTCTGGCTGTTTTTCATATCTTTTTTCGTATACGTAGGACTCCCTTTTAAACGGGTGACACTCACCTCGCAGAGATTTTGGAGGTGCGAAGTGCGGCTTTGAATGGGTCTTTAGACTTGGTGACCGACTTCTTCTCCGTTTATCGATGACGACTGGTTCCTTTATTGTTTGTTCTTGTTGGTAAGGCTTTTGCTCAAACCTTTCTCTCCAAGCATCGGTTATGTTTCGTCTGATTGAACGTGGTACTTCTTGGAACTCTTCCTCAAAAGCAGCTCTATCATCTAAATATCTTGATAGACTTCTTTTTGTCAGACCACCATTTATAAGACGATCGACATTTTCTTCATCAATTTCCACTTCTTCAAGCAACCAGTTTTTAATATGCGCTTTTTTCCACTTGGTACAGTCGAGCGGGAATGAATGTAGTTCCCCAATGTTCGATTCTGATTGGAGAAATTTGGTGCCTTAATTACAGCGAAATGTTTTGATTTTTAGTAATTGATACACTACCAAATTTCTTCTAAACGAAGAATCGACGTCTTTACAACTAAAAGATCGCGATATTTTTGCAAGAAAACATCACCATGAGTAGCAATGAATTCAAGACATGTAAAAGAGTTGCACTCATCATATAGTCCTTGCTTCTCCTAAAAATTAGTGCGTATCTTTGGGATTCTTGATTAAAAATTCCCGGTTTATGAATGTTGTCTGCCGTACAGATTTTGTTCATAAATGGCGGCGATTTTAAAATAATTTTGTCTGCACTCAAATACTCGTTTTAGGTAACATAATCTTTTGAAAGTCTAACTCGAGAACGAGGCTAATAGGGTTAATTTGAATGGAGACAAAATATTAAAATCGCTGCCGTTTACGAATAAGCTCTATACTGCCCCGCTTGTTTATCATTCAATTTGTTGTTGTCATCTTGACTCAGTAATCTCAAATGATAATAGAGTCACACAGTTAGGGTAATTAATTGGTTTCAAAACAATTGTCGTTTTCCAAGACTAAGGAAATGCTATAATTTTGTAGCTGTCGGTGCCAATCTTTAGAACTACCACATGTATGTATTTAATTTGAATCGACATTCTTTATCTGAAACAATATGCCTTACAGAAAATAAACACATATAAATTTCATGGTATAAATTTCATGAAATAGATTAAGTTGTGTACGAGTTATAACACATACCTGAAGCCCCAGAAGTTTCTGCTTTCTTCATTCCACCTAACAAACATTCAGAAGCTCTAACATAAAGATTTGCTTCGCCCTTGACTCCATTATCTTCAAACGATAACAGTGGCCAAACCTTTTCGATACGAGAGGAAGCAGATCATATTTTAGCGGTAAGTAAATGATAGCCATCTTCAGCAGCCAAGGCCAAGGGGCCGAGATTGCGAGGCGGCGCCATAAAATATTGCAATCTGATTGGTTGAAAGGAGTGGTATTAGTAGTATAGAGTGAGCAGAGTTACCGCCTTTTTTGGGGTGCCTGTGAGGGGCCTGCATAAATTATCTCTTGGATGACGTCATAGCTCATGAATAAAATGCGGAGCCAGCATAAATTGTATCTTTTGTTATCAAAATGCTTTTAACGGTCGTTTTCTAAAATGGCGCCAAATGCGTTAATTATGCAAAACAGCAACGTTTTTGATTCGTCGTGATTAGTTCGTCCATAAACGTATTGTTTTAAGCCATGACATCATGTTTCTATTTTTTATCTCGGATAAGAC
>JAOBRD020422050.1:6330-18885 GCA_027575215.2 Hydrozoanthus sils | reverse complement strand
GAAAATTTTGAAGCAGCGGCCTGCAGAAACCGGCTGCAATCTCGCATGAACGAGCGTGACAAGTGTAATTCAATTTCACAGACTTTACAGTTAATCCACTGGAAATTTCGTACCTGTAGCTGGAAGAAACTGTATTAAAAACTTTTTGACTAAAATCAACCTCTTCAATCTTGTTGTCGCTTTCAAAATTGTCAGCTATAAGGCTTTCATTTTTTCCAACCGAGACGCTTGCAAATGTTCCGCCATTTTCTCAGAAGAAGCACTTGTTGCCTTAGCGATTTTGAAATACCACTCTCAATCGCTTGAAATACCAGTATTAATTAACACTTAATCTATTTCAATTGAGGTGGATAGTGGCAGAATATCTACTGAGCGCCGAAGACGAAGTGTTTTAGTATATTCCAGCGAGGCAACTGACTAATAGAAATTTCTTTTCAACACAAATAAAAGGTTTGCAAGGAAAAAGAAAACTTTTATATAATCACAGAGCGTGACGAGTTTACGCCCGAGCAGCTTAACTTACAACACTAGGTTTTGACAGCCTGTCGACTGACAAAACGCTGTAAATAGAGTTAAAGAGAGTGTTTAAGAAGTCTTAAGAAACTCGTGTTTTTTATATAGCAAAACATCCAGAAACAATCCGCAAAAGTTATTCAAGAACGATTTACGTTAATGTTGAAAATGCAGTTCTCGAAGAATTCGCCACCGATAAACATCTGTGAATGAACATGGCAGTGTTGTGGCGCAGCGTTACGGATGAGAACCAAAACTTTGATCCAGTCAGTAGGTTCTGAAAAAGTGCTTGACATTGGGATTTAGGTGAGAAAGAAATTTCTTTATGATTGCAACGGTACACCTGAGGCCTTTATTTTCATTCATGATTCCATCGGATGGGTCGTCCCTGCCGCCCAATCCTCCCTGATGGTTTTTCGATGTCAACACGCCTCCCGGCTAATCACCATTTACTTTAAAATACTCTGTTTTGCAGAGATTTAAAAATGATGGCCTTAAAACTCTTTGGTTTCCACGACCACGATTGCCAAGAAGTTTGGAAATAATTAAAAAAACAGGCCGTTTGTCGTTGTTTCGCCGGATCTGTGGTGTTTAGATCAACAAGCTCGCCCGCTTCAAGTAGCGTTGCGATGGATTAAAACTTTTGTTGAATCCGGTTTATAAAAATTCTTTGTTAGACAAATTTCTCAGCATTTAATTAGGGATTTTAAGAAACTTTAGTAAGTTTCGTTACTTTCATGGAATTCAGAACGCCCAATAATTGAAAATTATTTTCGCAAGTGACGCTCAATTGCCGCCCAAATGCAGGTAAGCAAAGTTTTGTTGTAATAATTTTCGTCTTGCTTCCTTGCATAGACATAGAACTTTCGAAGACCTTTTTTTTAATTTTGATGGCTCCATTTCCTTTGTATTTGTTTGAAATTCTTGTGGTTGTTGGAATCATTGTTAAAACTCAATAAAAATTGACAGAAACTGTAAATTAGCAATTGCAATTGTTTGTTTCTGAAATCATTTTTTTTGGTTGTATTTTATGCTCCGAGTGTAGAAAAAAGCTTTTAAAATAACTTTAAAAATATGTCAAACCAAAATTTGTGGCCTTCTTAGTGATTTGAGGAGTACAATTTTCTTTTTTTTTTTCAATGCCGTGACCCGAAACGGACACGAAGCGAATTCTTTCATCCGCCGTTTTGTTTCGGTGTCATTATCTACTATTTCGGAGGTAAATATTGTCTCACATGCATTTACTGTTTCTAAACCAATCAAATCGCGCGTAGCCGAGCTGGTATAATACTAACGATAAATACCACTCCTCTAAACCAATCAAATTGCAGGTTTTTATGGAATTATATTATAACTTTAGTTATTGAGAGAGACTCGCGACTATTCAACTTTTTCGGCTTTATATTCATATACTGAGATATCCATTTTCTTCTTTGTATCCTGCATCCTTGTCTAACGGCTGCTGGAAACTAAAGCAAGAAAAAAGTTTTAGACGGTTGGGTTGTTCGAAAGCTGGTTAACTTTAACCCTGACTTTAATTCAGACTGCTCTTGTAAATAATTTTCAACACTTAACTATGACTTGAAATAAAGTCGAAATATTGTTGTATAAGTTCAACACTCGTTTCTTTTCCAAAACTTGGATTTACTGAACGATCTTTTCTTTTTTCGGGTTACTTGTTATAATGATGTATTTAAAGCTGTCAGATCAACTTAACTTGGCTCTTAACCCTGGGTTAAGCTAAAATTATTTCTAATTTTGGCTTAACCCAGGGTTAAAAGCTATGTTAATCTGACAGTGACAAGTGAGTAATTTCTTCTCTAAGGAAAGGTTTGCGCTTTCCAGGGTTAGGTTTTTTACGGAAGATCTCTGTCATTTCCAGAATAACAGCTCAAATCAGTCTCTGCCAGGCAAAAACGTAGGGTTAACAATTTAACCGCCTTGGGTTAATGCTAATCAGCCTTTAAACAACCGCGCCCTCGCTCAAAGACGGTTTTTAATTGGTAACCAGACAAAAGGCTTTTTATCTTATCCTTATTATTGAAGCTCACTGAAGAGTCCATTATCTAGATACAAAATTAGATATAAATGGCAGAACACCACAAACCTCTGGTTGGAGAGAGACTTACAGCATCAGTATGTATATAACATTTTAAGCTAAATATCAGCCGCAGGCGAGGTTTTATTGAATAAAATTCTTCTGCATAACTATACTATAAAAAAACCTCGAAATGTTAATTACAGCTGGCGATATTTTAAAACTAAGTTAGTATGTCTTTATCAGTTACAAGCTGTATTCTTTTGAGCCTAAAATTGTCGAAAGAAAACATCTGGTTCACTAAATTATACTAAACCGGATAAACTTTTAGGGGGCTCAGGCGCTTCCTCCTATCTAAATTTAGAAAGAACAGAAAGGTTTTGCAAAGTAAATGCATGCTTCTTAGCAAAAGAAAAGAAACTCAGCCAACAACTGGAACCGGCCGTCAGTTAGTTAACCTGCTTTTATATTTGTAGGCATTTATCCTTGATTCAGATGTCTTTACAGCTTATCTTTATTTACTGACCCTGTTTTCTTCTGAATGTGTTCACATGTACATATGTCAAGCAACCAAAAAAATGAAAAAATCGTTCGGTGTTTTAAAAATCACCGTCTGTCATCCGAGTCTCACGAACGGTTTAACGAGCGTCAAAATCTTAATAAGGTTTGAATAATTAGCTTGAAAGCAGCTGGACAAGAACAGAGGTTCAATGTTATCTCTGTGTATAATACGACTTGATACTAAATATAATAAAAAACAGCCAGTCGCTGTGTCAAGCTGCAGCCAGTGAGGAAAAACAAATTCCAAATAACACCATGAACAAAGCGTGGCGCCACATACAGTAAATCTTTCTTGCGTGTACAATTTGAATTCTTTATAGCAGTGAAGCACTTTCACAGCGAATAAACTAATACGAAAAAACATCCCTGTTTTTCTTTTTCAAGTGCGATTTAATACCTATTCAAACAACGAAATCCAAATTGTCCAGCATTTTTCAATAAAGTTTGATAACCGACTCAGTAACTTCCTGTTTATAGTTGGTCACTGTTAAAAGCTTGCTTGGTGAGTTCTTGAGCGTTTGTTAATTCTAAGATCTTAACTGTTTCCATCAACGTCGCTTTTGGTTGAGCAAAGCAACATCAGTAAAGCCATTACGTATGCTGTTAATGTTGGCTCCTGATTGGATAAGATACTTGGCGCAGTCAAACTCGCCTTCAGCCACAGCGACACCAAGAGGCGAGACTCCATTCGAATCGTACACATTAATATCGGCGCCTTTTTGGACGAGAAGTTTAACACAATCCAAGTTACCTGCTGACGCTGCACGGTGCAGAGGGAGCATCCCATCGACTCCTGCCTCGTTCAGTTTCACGTGGTCTTTCTCAACAAGGTTCTGAACTGTCGCCATATCATTGTGTAAAACTGCCCAGTTTAAAAGAATTTCCGAATCTAAAGAAGCACTCCTTTTCTTACGCAATTGCGGCCGTCCATTTCTTTCCTTCTTTTGTTCTTTTTCAAATCTGAGTAAATCTACTTGCGAATCATCCATGTTCAGTCACAGCTGTGCACGTAATTCTTGTGCGAGCTTGTTATATGGCCAGCAGCTAGTTTTTATTGCATCATTGTTGTTAATGACTCAACCGTTTGTACTGATGCAAGGCAGACACGCTCCTCCCTAATTACCATGCTCTTAAGTGCGGTTGACAAATGTCGGCCAATTGGAAGTTTCTCAAGTTTCTTAACACTTAATGGTCACGAACGATAGCGGCCGGTAACTCCAGATTGCCAATTTGTTAGTCTTGTAACTTGTTTACTTGACCTTCTGTGCCTACTGACCGGCTCGTACGTGCGAGCCCGCGCTGGATGCAGCCCATGCAAAAGCACAAGCTTGGGAAAAAAATTATCTAAGAAAATATATTATTTTCTGTTGTGGAAGAAACTAAATTGTAAATCAGTGCAAACTACGTCACAAATTGCGTCTAGCAACAGCGCCTCAGCTCTAAAAAGCAAGCTTACTCTACGGTAAAGAAACACGGTTGAACTTTACTAACTGTAACGTTTTTTACAGATTAAAGACAGACTGTTCTTCCAAGGGCACACTCCACAACTAAAATAACGAGCATGGCCCGTACAGTTCGATTCAGAGAAAAAAAAAGAAATTGACAACAACGACCTTGCTTGTTCGAATACAATTCAATTTAACGGCTGGGGTCTCGAAACAACCGTTTGTCTTATAAGTGCATAACTATATGCTGGTAGGCCTTTTAGATACAAAAAGGAGCTCTATATCCCAGTACAGCCTTTTTTCGCCAGTAATGAAGGTCTAAGACCCTTATCACTTGGTAGAGTAACTCAGTATGGTTGGGCAGGCTTGTGAAATGAGTGAGTTTAGTGAAATGGGCCAATTATGTGTGTGCTAATTAACCACCTTTTGAATTAAAACTCGAGGCAAAAAATGTAGAACTGGAGCAGCTTGAGATAACTATAGAAATGGTGAAAAACAAGGGAAATTAAAAAGTCCATTTCCCATACCTGATTTCTTACTTATGACTCTTATCAACATCACATTAAAATTTATAATATATTTCATAATTAGATTTGCTTAACTATGTATAAATAATTCGAAAATTTATTTCATTTTCTAGTCTTTTTATATACGTGTTATTTTTCTTGTTCGTGTATTATCTTTTCTGCAGCTGTAATCCATTTGCCTACCTCCGCACCATTTACAGGCCAATGATATGAATATACTAACTAACCATTCTGTCAACTTGAGAGTTTATTGAATAATAATTTAAAACTGAACGCGTTCGTTCGAAACAGCGGGTTTCGGAATAATACTTTTCAGTCGAACCGCGTATCTCAGAGAATTCAGTTCTGTGTTTTACCACAACAACACCTTAAAAAGTAGGATCAAATAACCTGTAGAGCGCGTTTATGAAACACTTGTTCCTAAAAAAAACAATAAATCAAAAGATGCTGCCACTCAGAGCTAAATTAAACAAAATGGGGAGTAATAGAACAGACTGGCACAAATCTGTTTTAGGCGTTTTAGGGCAGTATGTCTGAACTTCTGGTTTTTCTTCATTTTTGATGCCAAACTTCAGTTTTGAAATCTGTGTACAGCATTGTTCGGTTTTTCGCAGTTTCTTTTTTTAAAAGTTGTTCAACTTGAGCAGATAATTCGTGAAAGAGGGGTCAGGAGATGAAGAGTTTCGAGATGACATGTAACAGCTGAGTAGGTGATAATGTGCATACTGGAAATTTATTACAAAAGATCAGTTTCAAGTGTAAAAACGTACAAATTTACATAAGATAATTAAATCCAGCCAAAATTTACCACAGAATTGTAGTTTTTAGGCCTAACACAGGGAGCCAAGTTTAACATCCGTCCCGATATTATTTCGATTGTGGTTGCGTGTCAAAAACAATATTAGCAACCCGAGTCAAAAAAGAAGATAACGAGGAGAAAACTGTGAAACGTTTGATACAATGAAAGCTTGGCTGTTAGATGTTACCTGGTTTTTGTTTTACCTTTTTTTTTAGTTTTTTAGTTGATCTACCACTGGAGTCTCCTGACTGCTACTAGCTAGGCATTTCTAACGCAGAATCGGTGACTCAGTTTCAGCGGTTGCGGAGTCAAAATGGCGCCGTTTTGTGTTTTGTGTCTTGTGTCTTTTGTTTATTCCTAATGTGCGACCGATATATCTTTGTAATTCTAACTCAATTAGTTCGCTACCTTCACTGAGATTGCAAGTATCCATTTTTTCCCCAGAAATTCTAGAACTAAAATGCAACTTAAAAAGACAAAAACATATTTTGTTGTCGGTTGTTGTTGTTTCTTCAAGTCGCCATATTTCCAGTGCGCGATCATGTTAGTTTATCGGTCACTAGCTGCTTTCCGTCTTTACATATTTTTGTTTTACTTACCTTTAGTTGCAAATTCAATAACCTACTTGTTACAAACCTGTTTTTCAAGTTGATGTTTTGTTTTGTTTGACGATATATTTTAATTAAATCGTCAGTTGCGTCCTTCCCGTCCGTGGGACTGGCCGGCAAACATTATTTCTCGTTATAAAGATGATTACATGCACAGGAAACAAAATGAAATGAGTAGAAATTTGGTACTAAGTAAACCAATCGATTTACGCCACAGAGACTATAACATTTCTATTTCGCTTTGAGCTCGCAAGATAAGTAAAAAAAGAACTATCGGGCTACAACAATAAAACAGTCAATAACAAAAACTTAGCTGAATAATGTAGGCGTTTGATATACCTTGTTCTAAAGCTCGCCTGTTCCCTTTTTTTACTTGAAAACCAGCTTTTCCGAGTCAAAAATGATTTGATAGAGAGGAAAATTGAATTCAGGCCTAACGAAAACATTTGGTAATTGAGAAGGCTGTAGCGAGATGGAGGGTAGGCCAGAATGATATATAATGAAAGAACCGTATGGAGTTGTTGAATCACGAGCGTGGGGAAAACTCGGCGGCAGAATTAACGTGACAAATGAAGTTTTCAGTCTAATTCTGAATTCTATCAAGAGCTTGAACTCCCTAAATCTTCAAGCTTATAATCGACAGCCGGGCGCCAAGTTGCTCTAGGCCTTCCTACAAACATATATGACAAAAATGTATGGAAAGAAGTTAAGAACGATGGACTTGGAATTGGAAGCTTTGAAGCTATGAAATATTTTTTTAGCATCGAAAGTCTTTTGTGTCAGTTAGTGCTACTTCAAAATAAATAACTTAGTTGTATTCAGGCCAAAGCATCTGTTTTTATATTTGTGTTCAGGGTTCAAGACAATTTGATTCCCTTTTCTATTGTAAATCATGCATCTTTCTACGAAACTCGTAATTATCTGTTCAGCTTAATGCAAGGAAAAGAAAAATAAGCTTGTTTTAATGCTGTTTTTGAATCAGTTCTTTTTTAATGCGCTCTGGATATCCGTAGAGCCGACGTCAATAATATTCGAACCGCCGCAAATGATTAAGGTTGTTTACGTTATGGAAGTTGCTGAGCAGGTGCAGGCGAATAAACCACGTGATTCCGACCACTGATTTGTTCAAAAATTTAAAATTTGGACATTAATTGGTTCAGATGTCAGTTAAACTTGCTAGATTTGTGCCTAAAATGAAGGAACCAATTCTAAAGTACAGCGCTCTCTATCTACATGTTTTATTGTTAAGCTCCTGTTAAGTGCCATAGGTAAGCATTTTCTTATACTTTTGAAACTCATAAAAACAGTATAAAATGCCATCAAGTACTTTTTTTAAATGTTCATTTCACAATGTTTTGAATAATCCAAAGTCATGTATCAAATATACATGTAGATCTAGAACAGTCATTTCAGTGAAGTATCTGAAGCTTCTATCAAAGGCTTGTCGTTTTTGGCCAGTTTTTATTCTCCCTGTAGAACTAAGTTTTATGCAGTAAACAAAATCAAAGGTACTCGAGATACCATTTGTTGTCTCTAAAGCGATTATTTGAGAACAGCTCGCATGGGGATTGCCGTGAACTGACAGACAAGTTCTTTTCGCTTCTAGTCATCGAGATCGATTTCTGTGTAAATGTTGTTGGCCAATTATGAATATTCTAACTTGGAAAAACTATCCGGTATTAGGGTCTTTTTCAAAAAAGAGTTTTTACTGATATTTGCTTATTGGGCAAAATACTACTAAATTGAAGCACTTGAAATGTTGATGAAAGCTTTGGAAACCTCACATGCAGCGCTTGTTCATTAAGTAAAGATAAAATAATACTTTGCTAATCCAAGCGTGGGCATCGCTGACAATCAATTTCAAATGTTGTTTTCGTAATTAGTTTTGCACCATAATGGCAGGTATATCGCTTTAATTCGGCAAAATCTTAATACCTACCCCAACATAAGAAAAAGCATTTTTCAGTTGTTTCGAAGCAAGGTTAAGTGAACTAATAAATTTCCGTAAAGTTTTGACAAGGTATCACGAGAAAATTATTTATAGCTTTATGTACTGACAGCTACATTTTTGGATAACCGTTCAGAGCGTCCAGCGATTAAGTACCAAGTGTTGACATTTCTTTCCTTATTTCCTTAACTCTTAGAAAGAGCAATTTTTTTCTGTCGATGGCAAAGAATTTTTTTGTGTGTTTATCTATAACTAATCAACACTTGAAATTATGTCTCGGAACAAGAAATACGGAAATACAAATGTAGGTAATTTATTTTCTTTAACACTTGAAATGGTCGGTGGTTAAGAGATATAAAAACGAGATTTATAACTTCGTTTCAGTTTCAGGCGGTACGGCAACATCAACCAGTCGCAAGCCAGTCTGTCAGTCCCACCACAATATGCCGATCATAACAAACATGTCCTGCGAACCATTCAACTTCTCTCTCAACCAAAGCTACATCCATTTTCAGGGTCCTTACAGCGACACAGAAATCACACTTATCGTCCTTGTAATGACGGTGATATTTGTCATGGCGCTGGTTGGCAACGGACTGGCCATTACTATTATCTCACGCGTTTCCTATATGTACACGCCCACCAACGTGCTCTTGCTGAATCTGAGCATAGCCGATTTATTTGTAGCAACATTTTTCGTCCTATTTTCTACTATTGAAATGTATGTAAGCCAAGAATGGATCTTTGGAACTTTTCTGTGCAAGCTCATTTCGTTTTTTCAACTGACAGCAGTACGAGTGTCTATTTTGTCGCTTGCTGTAATCTCAGTCGAACGTTACTTAACGGTTTGCAAGCCCAACGATCGCCGTCTTTCTGTGATAAAAACCAAAGGCATTATTGCACTTCTTTGGTTCGTGGGGATGGCTTCTACCTCTCCCATGCTAGTAGTGAGGGTGGTTGTCGAAAGTAATGGCAAACACTACTGCACCGAGATTAGCTGGCCTTCTGAGAACGTCTACACCACAGTTTGTTTTGTTATCCTTTACTTGGTACCGATCTTCACAATGTCTGCTGCGTACATTAACATTGGTTTAACAGTGTGGAGAAGTGCAAAGGCAACCAACTTTCACAGAGGGCCTTCTACAATAGCTAAGCACAAAACTACAAAGTTGTGTTTAGCTCTTGTGATATCTTTCGTCGTTTCCTGGGCGCCTTTACACTTCATAGCGCTGGATCGCTCCTGGGGGTCACTTACACAAAATCTTCCACAACACATTACATTCCTTCTGTTCCCAATGTTTGTAGGGATCGCATCGTCAAACTGCGCCGTGAACCCGATAATGTATTGTTTGATGAGCCAAAAATTCAGGGCTGCTTTCTCAATAGCTTTCAAGAGATCTCACTGGAGCTACAACGTATGGAGAGACACGAGGAGAAGATCCAGCTACACAAGAAGGAAACACGGTAAACTCGACGCTACAAACAGCAGTCAACACACTACAAACAGTGGTCGAACCATTACGAGTTTCGTATCAACCGTTTAACTACTAAAACAACTTTGACATAGATTGCATTTCTTAATTTATATGAATCTACTCTGATACTAACGGTCAAGACTCCTACACGGCTGAAAAAATTGACTGTTTCTAACAAACAAACAAAACTCTTGGCAATCAGCTATGAAGCAAAGCTCGCTAATGTTTAATAAAGTTGTTTGGTTTGCTACTGATACCATTTATAAGAACTATCTTTGTCACTCAGTTGCGGGTTCAAGTGGCCTAACTTTGTCAACATTGTATAAGTATCGCTCTTAGTTATAATAACATTTTCATGATTGAAAGTCTGACCGCTCGGCTCACTCGGTCTTTGTATTACATTTAACAAAACAGTCCTATTTGGTATTATTTAAAACTCTACTGGTTCTTGAAGACTAAATTTCCAACAGTCCTACGAGATACGAAGGGAACATTATCAAAACACATACACCAGGTACAGCCATGCACTTTTCCTTATCAAGTATACTTGTGCTCAAAGCAATGAAAGAGTGGAGAAATACCCCCGGTCTGATATCAAAAATTGTACACGTACTTGTGTTTAAGTTGATCAGCTTAATTCAGTTACCTCCAGCGGGTTCGGTATAGGAAGCATGGTGGTTAAAAGTTTGTGGTCTGTAAACTGCTTACAGATAGATGTACAGAGCACCTGAACAAAAGGTCTACAAAAAAAGTTAAGCTTTGGATCACTTTAACTGCTGAGCAATGGAACTGATTGCAACACGTTTCTAAGAAATTGGCGTAAGCAACTTTAATATGAACATTCGAAAGTTGGACTTTTCGTCGCTCAAAATGGGGTGAAATGAGAAATCGTTTGCAAAAATGTTCTAGATCGTTGCTACAAAAACAATTTTCCGAGCTGAAACTGCTCACGCCGATTATGAGCGTTGCTGGTACAGATTAGAAATGCATGTGTAGGAATATCAAAATGAGAAATAAAAGATGAAGGTCCATCGAAAGCGATTATTTGAGAACAGCTCGCATGGGGATTGCCGTGAACTGACAGTCAAGTTCTTTTCGCTTGTAGTCATCGAGTTCGATTTCTGTGTAAATGTTGTTGGCCAATTATGAATATTCTAACTCGAAAAAACCATGGTATTAGGGTCTTTTTCAAAAAAGAGTTTTTACTTATATTTGCTTATTGGGCACAATACTATTAAATTGAAGCACTTGAAATGTTGATGAAAGCTTTGGATACTCCAACCAATGGAAGTGAAGTATTCATTAACAACAACGACAACAACAACAGTCCTTTATTCGTGTCTTTGGGTGCTATTTTAAATTTACATTTGTGTGTGTATATAATATGTGACTAAGATAAAACCTGAATGAAACGTGAATTATAATGGTGGGTGACACAAACTTTCGGCACAGGCCCCCTAGAATGGCAGAGCCAGTCGGGCTAGGGTGCGCTTATAAGTCAATTTCAACTTTTGGAGTTTATGATCGTTTGTAAATAGCACAAAAACAAGTTATTTGAGCTGGACCGTTAAACCAAATAGCAAAACTTACAAAATGATTTAAAAATAACAATAAAAACAAAAAATATAAAAAACGCAGGGAAAAAACAAGCCGCGGAGAGAAAGAACGAGGCATCAGCAAGGCAGTTGAGTTAATAAAGTTTGTTAGTATATAGCGAGCTTTTCAGCTATCAGTTTTCTTTTTAGTTTGTTACGTGTCATCAGTTTGTCGTGTTTACTTATTGCACCCCACACTTTTACATCTGCAAATCAAATGTTAAATTTTCCAAAATTGGTTCGAATTTTAGGAAGATAAAAATTAGATCTGGAAGCTAGTTGAGTGTTATACTGATGCAATAGAAAAAATTATCAAATGTTTGCGGAAGCTGTTTGTTGTGGTACTGTTGCATGAATAAAGCAGTATATAAAAATGATAGGTCGCGTCAATCTTGAGTATCTCTAATCTTTTAAGTAGCGGGGAAGAGTGGGCGTCAAATTCAGATAGTGTGATAATTTGTAAGGCTCTTTTCTGAAGTTTCAGTAAGGGTGTAAGGTTTGTTTTATAAGTGTTGCCCCAGACAAGGATTCCGTAAGCTAAATGTGGGTAACATAGGGAGTAGTAGATGTTTTAGGATGCTTAAATTAACATAATGGCGAATTTTTGATAGGACTCCTATATTGCGTTTTATTTTTTTACAGAGTTCTTGAACATGCGTTTTCCAGTTAAGGTTCGAATCGATCAGAATACCTAAATACTTAGCTGAATTATCCTCTTTAATTAGTTGACGATTTATCTGTAGTTTTACTGAGTGGTTGAGCTTCTTTTGATGAGGATGAAAAATGATTTTTCCATGTTTAGTGAGAATTTGTTCTCATATAGCCAGTCATAGACGTTGTTTGGTTCTTTGTTAACTGTTTGTTCTATTTTTGTCAGGCTATTGTCGGAGCAAAAAACGTTGGAGTCATCTGCAAAAATATTGAATTCTAAAGTTGAGGATGAATTGTTGAAGTCATTAATGTATCACTTAGTTTTACTGAGTGGTTGAGCTTCTTTTGATGAGGATGAAAAATGATTTTTCCATGTTTAGTGAGAATTTGTTCTC
>JAOBRD020421943.1:5046-18885 GCA_027575215.2 Hydrozoanthus sils | reverse complement strand
TATTATTATTATTATTATTATTATTATTATTATTATTATTATTATTATTATTATTATTATTATTATTATTATTATAAAGAAATGTTCATAGCAAGATGGACGCTAGGAATAAGAATAATTATTATTATCTTATTAATATTATTTGAATCAGTAGCGGAGACCCTATAAATGTATTTATTCCGTCTTGACTGATCGATTCTCTTTTGGATAAATTCAAAAGTAACAAAATTACGAACTTGGGTAATTCGGGTTATAGACGTTCAGCAGAAAAAGGGCTGACACCACAATGATATTGAGAGTTTGCACGATAACATCCGTAATGATATGATATTGACTCTTTGCATGTTTGCATGTGCCTGAACGCATCAAGCACCTCCTCGAGTTTGACATTACTGGTTATGTTTTTAAAAGGCTCAGCGAAAAAGCAATGCACTTGAAAGTTCATAAACGGGTCCATTGCCAAAGGCGTTGATCCTTGTAATATGTTGAAGTAGTGTATTTCGAATCATTCTTACTGTCAATAATGTTTTTACGCCATGTAATTGATGCCCATGTCCTCAACTTTTTTCAGTTTTCAGCACTGCTTTACATTAGTGTTTCTAGGTCTTGCTGGCCAAAATAAACTAGGGTTTTTTGTGAACTAGATAATTGTTTTTATTTTTATCTTAGTTGGCTTTGGCCGGTCGTTGAGTTCTCGCTTTCAACCCGCAATAACAATGCAGAGTTTGTTAGACGTGGCCAGCTCAAAATACGGACTCAAATCTTTTTGTAATCATAAGACCCATCAGTTTTTTAAATAGAGAACAAGCAACTTCTTTTTATATTTCCCGTTTAGCATATTTCTTGTTTAGTCTTTAAAAGATTGTTGCGGCAATTTGTACGAATCGGGAAAGTTCTAGAACACGCATTTTAATTATCGCATCTCGTTTGTTATTGACAACCTTTCAGCAAGTATACCTATTTGATTTTTTTTCGCCCGAAGCATGGATTATGTTGCGCGTGTATGATTTAGTATATTAGAGCGCTACTGGTGTCACAACTGATTTACTAAGAGTGATTTGATTGTTTTTTTGTGACAAAAAGATCATCGCCTCTTGCTCACGCAATGTACCCTCAAAGTAAAAACCGCCACAAGCCATAAACGATTGACATCGCTTCCGCGGAGCTCTGTTCTCATCCGGCTTATCAAGAGCTTCGCCATCACAACTGATTTTGTTATAATTTTGTTATGCTTGTTATTAGTGGAACACTGAAGCATAATATACACCCCAACGATAATAAAAAGAAATTCATTAGAGTAATTTTTTCTTCGCAAACTTACAAGACGGGAGAGGATTTGTAAGACCAAAGCCCCAAAGCTCGTTGATTTTTCAGCTGTGGTTTAAGTGAACTTCAACTGACGTGATGACATTCGCCGAAGTAGAAAATCTGATAAGAATCGTGCTGTACTAAATCTGTTGATGTTTAACGTATTAAGACAGGCTAAATGTAATTTGATATGCGTGCCAGATAGTCTGGCGTCGCGTGCTCAGTGCTTCTGTTGCAAGCGTGACAACTCTTGGTATCTTTTCACGGTTGTTTCTCCTACGTGATCAATGAAACAGAAAAGTCGTAGTCTGTTATCAAGAAGTTTGATGTCAGTTACAAACTGCCGCTGGTATAATCACATTTGTAGCGGAAAGGTAAGCATCTCGTTTGTTTATACTTTTTATTGAACATAAATTATGTATCATATATTATTGTCAGACCATTCGGTTGTTATTGCTGTCACCGGAGTATTCTATTGTGATTTGCATTTTGGTAGACACGTATTAGCATAGCGCGGTCATCGCTAATGCCTGCCAAAGCTGTCGTGTTTCTGGGAGTGTACTGTTTTGAATACGTCGAAATTTAAATTCAAAATAATGAAATGATAAGAAAGACATGTTTCCTCCTCCAACTGGGTAAATTGATGAAAAGATTTCGACCGTGAGAGGGGTTGAATGCGAGTGAATAATTTAGTGCTTAGAACAGCTTTTAGGAGTACACTGTGCAATGAACAGCGGTTGTGGATTTGCCTAGGAGAGAAAGCGAACTCCTCGAGCTTGCTTTGACCGAGAAATGATGTCATACCGCAAGAACTCGATTGTTAGGCGGGGGACATTGTCTGTGGCTGCTTGTTGTGGTGAAACGTGAATCGAACTAAAATATGCTAGAAATCCAGTCTTGGCAATGTTTACATCGTGTGTAAACGGCCAGACCTGATGTATCTATGATCAGCTGGTAAGCGAGAATAGATTTTCATTTTATCTTGATGTGATGTTTCTTGATTGTCGGGGCATCTACGATGTTGGGTATAGTAGTTTGTTTATCAGCTTTGCTTAGCATTTTGATATTTGCGAGCTTGCGAGGACGGTAAAATCTGAAGATACCGACGACAAATATAAATAACGATTCACTTTACCGCTACTTTACTTGTTTGTGTTTCAATCTAAGAAATATTGGTAGTGAATCGCGCTGAATTCTATGAACTCTGTGGTTAAGTAGTGCCACATGCTTTATTTAACAAAAATACACCGAGAATGTTCATTTTGATCTCGTGCGACAGTTATAACATTTCTTCTCGATTATAAAGCGCTGTGTATTTCTTGCTGTATTGTTATTATGATAGTGTTATTTTCGTCAAGATTTTGATGTGTTACTACCTCCTGTTCTAAGAACCGGTTTATTTTAACGCTGCGTGTTATTTCCATTTTGAATTTGAAATTCATGTTTTAGTTTATGCAATTCGAATTCTTGTGTATTATAAACTCAGTACCACACAATATATGATATTCCGGACCGGAAGTTGCTTTTGCCGTTGTTTCATATGCTTTGATTGTTTCAAAAAAATCCTTGAAATGCCTAATTTATTATTGGTCTAGATTTATTATATGATTTATATCTTTAGATTGATTTAACGATGTTGGTTTTAACTCTCTCAAACGTGTAATTTCAGGTTACTGTAGTGAGGCAAAAGACGCGAGCTGCAAGAAGAACCGCTGCCTTTTAAATTGCGGGCTCAAATAATGCCGGTTTAAATTGATAGTATGGCTTTAAATGGAGTGCACGGTAACCAGAACACAAGCTCAGATCTTCCTACATGGCATAATAGAGAAACATGTGATAATGTGGCTTCAGTTTATGATAACAGAACTACCGTTTCACTTATTGAAGACCATACAGGCATTGAAAGTGAAGAAGTTAATTTGACGTCCGAAAATCGAGCACAACAACTTCGTAAATATTGCGAGTCTTACGGGAATGACATTGTTGAACCCGATAGAGATCCGTCGGGATCAGACATTATTGATGATGACTACGATCAGCTAATACCAACACGGTTAGAAAATTCGCCAAAACTTGCAAATGTGCGGATAAACGACAGAGAAAACATAGGAGAACACCATGTTGTTAATTGCTCTGTAAAGGAGAAGCATTTTGAAATAAGTTCAAATGATGACATCAAGGGATTTAGTATTGACTCTAACTCAGAGAAAACGTTGGTGATACCAAGTATTAAAGACAGGATTGCGGCTTTGAAATGTGCAGCTCACATGGCCGAGCTCGACCTTACGCCCGTCAGGGACACATCGGCTGAAAAATGGGTGCGCAAGTGTCTCATTGAAACTTCTAAAAGGTGTGACAGCCCTAGTGAGCAAACAGATTATGAGCCTCCAATGACTAAAGAATCTTTAGTAGTTGAACAAGACAAATTGTCTAAAGAAAAGGATGATCAAAATAATGACGCTCAGAAATGCACAGCTATAGAAGACGTACTTAAGTCTTTAGACAGTGCTCAGTCTACCATTGATAGTATTCTTTACCAGTTAAGCTCAGACCCAAATTCTAGTAAAGACACTAGTAGTCTTGACGATGAACCAGTTAGTGAACGAGTCCTACAGGAGGAGAAACTCGAGTTTGAAAAGAGCAGCTGTACACCACTTATAGAAACAGAAGCCAAGGTAGACTTTTCTGTGCCAAATGAAACCCAAAAGAACAATGCTGTACCTTCTGAAGTCAGAGGAGATATTGGTGTTTCGTGTGACGCTCCAAAGCACCAAATTTTACCAACACTAACTCAAAGGGATAATATTTTACCACCTGAATCAAGAAAAGCTCTTTTTGATCCGACTGAAGATCACAGAAATGTTATTCTACTGCCGGAAGCCCGAAGTGAAGCTCCAAAGATTCTTACTGAACCACATGAAAATCAAACTCTAGCAGAGACAGCTCCTGTTTGTAAAATATCTTGTTCACCTTTTGGAATCAGAAAAAGATCTAGTAGTCCTATACATGTAGACGACAAATCACTTAATCGTCAAACCATTACAAGGCCCCAAACGTTTCCATTTGAGAGTTTTAGTGAGGGACTGACAAACACTTTTGAGGCTGAAATATTTTCAAAAGGGAAAACCAAAATAGAAAAGGAAAAACTAAGTGAAAGTGTACACGAAAGAGAATTGCAACATGGTGACAACCAAACTGAGGTGGATTGTCAGATTGAATGCATCGACGAACAGAAAAGTAGCCAATGTCTTAAAGCTAGCTTTTATAATAAAACGCCCGTACGTCTTGTTAATCAATATTTAAGTGTTTCAAAAGAAGACAATGAGAAAGACGAAGAGGGTAAACTGGAACAAGTTGTTACCAAACAGTTTACAGACATGGAGCTAGAAACAGAGACAAACAAGTACAGTTTAGTTATACAAGAACAAACAAGTTTAAACAAGGAAGCAGAAAGTGTAGCATTTGATATTTCGTTTAGTGACTATCCAAGAAAACCGTGTCTGAAGCCAAAACTCAGTAGTGACGCAAGAAGGATTAATAATAAAAGTCTTGCAGAGTGTCATAGTGAAAAAGAGCCCAGTAAATTAAAACATTCATCCTCGGATGAAAATACTGTTTGCATCGATGAAAATGAGCAAGCACTATCGAGTAACAACCAAACTCAAAGTGTTGCATTTGAAGTTTCATTTGGTAGCCAATCACCAAAACCACGTTTAAAGCCAAAACTCAGCAGTGATTCAAAAAACGTTGTAGCTGAAAGTGCAGCAAGTTTAAGTTTTGAAAACAATACTACCACGGAAAAAAGTGAAGAAAATTCAGAGCAAGTACTAGCACAGGAATACCAACAACAATCTAAATGTGTCACGTTTGATATCGACTTTGGGCAGCCAAAACCCAAGCGAAGATTGAAACCAACACTGAGCAGAACTTTGAAGGAAGAAAAAGAAAAAACAGCAGTTAAACCACGGGGAGGTATTGAAACAAACAGCTCCACGAAAGTTTTGCCACTGTCATTCAACTTTACAGAACGCGATGGTAATTCACACCAGAAGCGTGGAACTTATGATCTTGATAACGTGTCTAATTCGTTGCAAAAGGCTTCCGATAAGGGTCTTCCAGTTATTGATGCCCTGGACAATATTGTAAAAACAATAGAGAGAGTGCAGGAGAGCAGCAAAAACAAAACTTCATCTCGTGGAACTTACCCACTAGATTCTGTCGCAGATTCTTTACAAGTTTCAAGTGACACAGGCATTTCTGTTACGGAATCAATGAGGAATACAGCAGATATGGAAGAAAATAAAGCTAGTTCAACAAATCGCGGGACGTACAATTTAGACGACGTGTCAGACTCACTATTGGATGGTCAGAAAAAAGGAATAACACTTATTGATGTGCTTTATGATTTAGCAGGAAGACAAGAAATAACTACTAACAGTTCACCTGGCGTTGATATCTTAGGCAGTAGCACTTCGGTCATTTCATCGAGTGAAATTAAGAGATCAAGACCATTACTTACTGTGCCATCACAGTACACTGAACCACAAGTTAGAATAAGTGTACCCACGTTAAGTAACCGTGCCACTTACACCCTTGATGATGTGGAACACTCACTTGAGACTGCGACCGAGAAAGGGATTCCCTTTGTAGATGCGCTAGAAAAGTTAACAAATGATAAACAAAAAGCTACCAGTACATCTGCTGCAGAAGATCGTAGAACTTACACCTTGGATGAAGTTTCTGAATCTCTCGAAGCTGCTCAACGCAAAGGAATTCCAGTTGTTGAATTGCTGAAAAGCTTGGACAAAGCAGATCAACCAAAGAAGATCAGCGTCACAGGTGAGCCGGGAAACAGAAGCACTTACACTCTTCATGAAGTGGAACAAACTTTAGAAAGAGCAAAAGAAAAGGGTCTCCCTGTGGTAGATGCTTTGGATTTAGTTTTAAACGACCCAGAAAATGTCACCTTGCAAGACCACAATGCCAAAATGAGGCGCCTTGAAAAGCTGAAGAATAGGAAGACGTATGCGTTGGCAAGTCCTCTTGAGACTCTAAGCGAGGGCCAGAAGCTGCAGCTGTTTGATGGTACTGAAAGGCGGCTGTTACCACTTGCTAGCCCCCCTCCTGTTCCCAAACCACCAAGGCCTTCATTAAGACATCACATTTCTGCTGAGCGGGATAGCCGTTCATCTGACCAATTTATAGAAAAGAAAGGACTGCCAGTGTTACAGAAACTTGACTTTTTGACTTCTGCTTGCGAGGTTATGCTTGAAAGATCCGCCAAATCAGATGGATCAGGTAGATCAGGTATTTTAAACACAACTGATGGAAAAGGACCCACATATCGGACAGTATCACAAGAACGGGCTCGAAGAAGAGTAATGAGGCACATTGCTGCAATATCACAACCCATCGAAACTGAAGTTGATCAACAAAGGAAACTCGTGCTTTCATCTGCAAGTAATGCTAAGGATGTCGTTAATCGATCAACATACCCTCTCGAGGAGGTTGCTGTGACACTCGAGGGCGCACAGACTACTGGCATGCCAGTAGTTGATGCTCTTGATCAATTGTCCTCTGAGAAAACTGTGAAACAGCCGGAAACAGCTAAACCAATAGATGATCTTGCTGAGAAAACATTAGACAAAAGCCAGTCAAAGCCAGGGTTTAGGGAAAGGACAGCTCCTTACGTAGTGAAGAACAAACAACGCCCAATGAGTGAGTCCCATGCAACTAGTGCTTCCAAGAATACACCGTTAATAAACAGGTTCTATTCACTCGACGATGTTGCTTTTGCGCTTGAAACTTCTCAAGAAGTTGGGATCCCCTTTACAAGAATACTGAGTGAAATTACAGCTGAACAGCCTTCCCAGGATGATTGGAATCTCCAAAAAGAACAAAATGAGGCCTCGTTATCTGTCATTTCGGTACCAGCTGGTACTAAGAGGGGTACCTATTCGTTGGATGAAGTAAGCAAAACATTAGACGAGGTTTGCAAAGAGTTGCCGATAGTAGATGCTCTTCAAGGTATTGCTGCTGATGCCAGTAGAGAAATAAGAAAGAGTTTCAGTCTTCTGGACGACATGGAAACGCAAGAAACAACCTCACATCTTCAACAGGTTTCTAGTAATGAGAGTGGAAATCGTGGTACGGTCACTCTAGATGATGTTGGTACTTCACTTGACAGTGCTAAAGCGCGAGGGTTGCCAGTGATTGAAGCTTTAGGTGAACTTATTAAAGCGGTAGATACTGTTCGTAGGCAGTCAAGAAAATCGATGGAAATTCTGAATGAATCTTTTAAGGAAGTACAAACTAAAGAGCGTTCTATTGATACCGTAGATGCTGGTACTACCCTTTCAGTGGACTTGCATAATGGTTGTCTCATTGCAGATAATTCACAAGCTAAATGTGGAACTTATTCACTCAGTGATGTGAGTCGTACACTTGATCAAGCTCGTGAGACTGGATCATCTGTTGAAAGTGCGTTGAATGAAATGTCATCAACTTTACATGCTCGTAGGGGAACTTATGATCTTGACGAAGTGGGTGTCTCCTTGGACACTGCAAAGGACAAGGGACTTCCCATTGAAAGCGCGTTGAGTGAAATGTCATTAACTTCACATAGAACTTGTTGTCTGGATGAGGTGGGTGTCTCTTTGGACACTGCAAAGGCTGTTGAAAGTGCAGTGAGTGAAATGTCATCAACTTCTCCTAATAGGAGAGGAACTTATGATCTTGACGAAGTGGGTGTCTCTTTGGACACGGAAAAGAACAAGGGACTTTCCGTTGAAAGTGCATTGAACGAATTGTCATCAACTTCACATGTTGGCAGGGAAACTTACGATTTTGACGAGGTGGGTGTCTCTTTGGACACTGCAAAGAACAACGGACTTCCTGTTGAAAGTGCATTGAATGAAATGTCATCAACTTCACATGTTCGCAGGGGAACTTATGACCTTGACAAAGTAGGTGTCTCCTTGGACTTTGCAAAAGATAAGGGACTTCCCGTCATTTCAGCTCTTGACAAAATACTTCGAGCTGTTGAAGACGAGAAAGAAAAAATTAACAGATTTAGTCAAACGCGTGAGGACAGTGAGGTGAAAAGCAGTGCTTCAGGTGGAGATGAGAATCGCAACATCTTGAACATAGAAACAACACCAGCGGGACATAAAGAGAAGCAAAGGATTGAACCCAGGAGATCGAAACGGTTTCGTTTTAAGAACCCTAAAGTGACGATGGATCCAGATTCATTTTACATCGAACTATTTCCAGGAACTGTACCAAAACCATCAAAGTTCTACATTCGTGGTGCCAACATTGAATCTGTACCTCAAGAATCAGAACTCTCTGAAAACCCAAAAGGATTGAAAGAAGAAATTCCAGTACCTGATGAAAATGTAGAGTCCAATAAAACCGATGGTTCTGAATCGTCTATGCAAGTAGACCTTGAAGAAGAGAATACCTCCAAAAATGTGCCTTCGTCACCTGATGAAACGAGAAATGATGCAGAGGCAGAACAATCGAGGCAGCAAAATGGTGGTGGTTCAAACTCCAGGGAGCAATCCCTGCCACCCCCTCGCAGCCGGGCAACATGGAGACCCAGTGCTACGGTGTTAGATAAGATTTCCAGTTTACTTGATACTGCTGAGGATTTTGGCCTTACTTTGACTGATGTTCTCGATCATGTAGCTGATATCTCTGAGAAGAAAGGTTTGTTATACTTGTAAAGATCGGTTACAATAATTGGGGTTATATTGTTTTTCGTTTGTGTCTGTCTACCATTCTATATTACTGGTGTTGTTAACCATTACATATTACTGGTGTTATTATTATTTGGTGATGTTGATGATGGTGATGATGATGTTCTTGTTGATGATGATGGTGTTGACGATGATGATGATGGAATGGTCATGAATGTAACAAAAGCAATTACATGTGCATTAAAAGAAATTATTACAAAACAGTAACGGATGAAATACTCCATGTGTGAAAAATTAAAGCAGTAGTAAATTTTGTATTGTACATTAAGCCAGAAGGTGCTTAAAGGTTTTTTAGCTGTTTTAGTGGCGCCAATTTATTCAAAGCTCAATACACGTTTTGTAAACGAAAGTAAAAGAGAGTGCTATAATCGTTGATTGTCGCCTTTAAAATGCCAAAACGTAATGGTAGCTCTAAATGAACGGATAGAAGACCTAAAGGTTATGAAAAAAAGCACAAGTAATTTTATTTGAAGTATTGGTATGACCAGTAATATGAACACTGTAAGGTACATTTGACTTATGAATACATCGATCGTTTTAACAGGTAAGCAAACCTGTGTATTTGACCTCAACATCAACAACAACAACGATAGTAATCACGATAATGATTGTAATGGTGATGATGACGATAATAATGAAACTGATAATGATAGTGATGACGATGATGATGTCAATAACGGTGATAATGAAGAAAGTGGTAATGATAGTGATAAAAACAAAAAAAATTGTTGGCAGTGGCAGTGATATCTCATCTAGTGTTGTAATCACCGAGTAATTTTGTTGTTTGTCGATTACACTCGTTCCTCTGACTTACAGTGTTCATATCTAAGGTCTAATACTGGTCATGCATGGGTGTTCACGGGCATGAACAGAACCAATTCTAGGAATAGTGTTTATAGCTTGGTGGAAATTATAACTTACTTGCAAATAACAAGATAATTACCGGAACACTGCTGCACTCGCTATTTTGCCAAATACGACATATCTATCTAATAAAAAGAAGATCACACATGTGTTCGCTACGCTCACTCGAAGATAAACTTCATACAGTTTTTGTCACCGTGTAACATCCTCTATATATCAAAGGAGGTGTGCACACCTTGGTGTTGTTTGAAAGGAAAATATATCAGTACAAGAAAACCTGATATCTTTGGCTTCAATATAGATTTTTTATACGTGTTGTTTTCATTTGTGATTAGTTGAAACTCAGCCGACGTAATGTTTACAAACAAACATTTTCAAATCCATTCAACACAGGAAACAAAGAAACCTTTGCCTCTAACCGCCGATCAAGAATCGGTAGACTGACAAGTAAAATAGAAAATTTCGGTTTCGTTAGCACGCATGCGTAATACTGCTCTACTTTACATCACCAGCAAATTCCCACAAGCAAAACGTTTACATTCTTGTTTATCTCTTTCTGTGGGAATTGGAATTAGTTTGTTAGCTATGCCGTGCTGACGAGGCCCGACAGAGCCGAAACACCTGTCCACGGCTGCTAACACTCGAGCTCTAACTTTTACTGACTGTCGCTATATCATTAACACGAATGTACAACAACGCTATATCCTCTTACTATATTTTAATGTTTGTTTGGTTCTGCTTTTATATAAAACCTTAAAACTTTACCGCCGCCTGGTTAGCCCAGCTGGTAAGGCGCCAGACTGTCGTGCGGGAGGCCCGGGTTCGATTCCCCATGCCGGACCTTAACTCAGGGTCTTAATATAATTTAGGAGAAGGTGCTGCCTTTGCTTCAACATCTGCAGACGGTTAGACCATCACGTCTTCTCGGTTAAGGACGTTAAACCGTAGGTCCCGTGTGGCAGACCTCGAAGGGGACCTCGAATCCTATTGCCTGTTCTCCTGTGACTCCTTGAGTCAAAAATATCATAAAACAAAACAAAACCAATGCCCGGTTGTTAGAATACCTTTCTTAATCCTAAGGATTGTCGCTGAGATAGAATTTTAGGTATTAATACAATACTAATCATATCCATAATCGTTCACAGAACGTTATCAATAAATGAAACCAGAGCGAGCTCTTTGATAACAGAGCCGACGCCCTTTGATTTGGAATGATCTTATAAGTATGAAAATGTAATAATAATGATGATGATGATGATGATGATGATAATAATAATATGTTTTTGGAGCATTATCAAAGCTCAATGCTCTTACAGTTTAAGGTAAAAAATATAATAATTAACAATATTGTTGCATTTCCGTTGTTAAAATTACATTTTGCTCTATATCTTAAAAAAGTTCACTATTTTGTTTAACACTGTTATACTCTTCAAGATTATAACTGCCAAGAGCCTAAATGAACCGTTAGCTCTTCTAGTTCGACAATAAGTAGCTAACATTACACTCTTTTATTTTCCTGTTTGCAGGGGAAATCGAAGAAGGTGATGTGGAAGAGGAGAATAAGGCTGCCTCCTCCCGCTTGGCGTTGCTTCATATGCAGCTCGAGGAAAAACGGCGCCACATCGAGGCCGAAAAGCAACGTAACCAGAAACAGCAGGAGGAGGAACGGAGGCGACTGGGTCAGACTGCCTTCTGGTACGTGCTTGGGAAGTCTCGTGCGGAGCCTGGTTTCGAGGAACAAAGTAGAGTACCACAACCTGGGGCAGGAAGTGGTCACGTATCTGAGGTGAGGTCAACAAGAAAATCGATTCTTGCATTTTCAGGATTGTTACATTCTCTATGCACCGTTTTATCTAACATGCCGTTTGTCTGAGTCACGTAGGGTAAAAGTTTCTATTATAAGTAATAGTGCACAACGCTACTGAAAATGTCAGAAGTTAATTAATTTGACTGCTGAAAAACACTTGGTAGAGTTTCGGATATGAGGATAAAAATCGTGCTCAAAATAAAGAGCGTAGATTTTTGGAAAGCTGGAGTTTAATTTGAGAATCATGAGTTCAACTCGTTTTGCGATCAGCTTGTACCATTTTATTTGGTATTAATTTCACAAGGCATTAGCGTGGACGCGGGTCGTTGCATCATTGCTAATGAGTTCGTTTCCATATTAGGTAGTTGCTGGTGGCACGAGAGTTGGAGGAGAAAGAAACGGCCAACCTTCTCCTCCCATTGGACATTCTTCGCCGAAAACATCCCCACGTGGTCATCAACAGCAAGATATCATGGTCCAAGAATATGAAACGAGGGAATATCGCCTTTCGGAATTCCCCCCTCAAGAGCAAAGAAACGAAGGAACCTTTTCCGGTGGTGCTGAAATGCCCGGTAATATAAGGCCCAAACGCGAGAGGACCCCTTCTCCATCTTCTAATCAAGTGCCCATAGCTGAGCCTGACACACCAACACGCAAGTGCTGGACAATAAACCCAACTAGTCCCCTTACTACACCACCCTTTGCGACAGCTTCTAGAGAAGAAATGGAGCAAGAGAGAGGGTTAGCATCAGAACCCTCCAGCAGTGGAATTAGTGGTACTGAGATAGAGGTGGAAGAAGCGAGCCCAAAGAAAGGGGGAACGGCGCTGTTTATTGGCGATGACGCAAACATAAGTGGTCAGGTGAGAATGGCTTGTCACTTAGGTCTTTTAAGCAATCTGAGAGACCTTTCAGTTCCAGGGGGGTGAATACTCGATGGGAAAGGGTGCTAGTGGTTTGCCGGGTTTGAATTTTATTTGATACTTTTTTTATAAAAATTGTTAGTATTAAATTTACACCGTGTGGGGGTTTAGAGTGCAGATTGTCTAGTGAGAGCCCCTGGTCAGTAAAAAGCAAAATTATTTCTGTTTTATGAAAAATGTTCTAGTTTGGAGAAACTAACGACACGTCACTTGACTTTCTTGGGGCTGACAGAGTTGATAGGCAACATACTTATGGACAATAGAGACATGTTTTCTGTTTGGTTTGTTTTAAACACGTGATTATCTCATCTCCTAGGCCTCCTCTTTCACGTGACATGTTTGTTGTTTCAATAGAGTTTCACTCCCAGTCAGCAAGGAAGGTGACATGTTTGTTGTTTCGGCAGGGTTTGACTCCCGAACAGCAAAAAATGCGTGACACGTTTGTTGTTTAAAAACATTTTGACTCCCGAACAGCAAAGAAACCGTGACATGTTTCTTGTTTAAACTAATTTTAACAACAAGGAAGCGCGCGACATATTTGTTGTTTCAATAGATTTTGCCTCCCGAATAGCAAAGATTGCGTGACATGTTTGTTCTTTCAACAGGGTTTGACCCCCGAACAGCAAAGGAAGCGTGACCGTTTCATGCAGAGCCGCCTCAAAAAGCAAGAAGAAGAGCGAGCAAGGAAGGAGGCTGAACTAGAGAAAAAACGAAGGTAACTTTTAGTAGACACATTCGTCACATTTGAATAAGTGTGGAAACTTGACAAGTGTTAGCAAAAGTATTGACAATGATAAAGAAGGTCCCGGTCATTTAAAATTACGTTTAATTTTATGGTCTTGTTCGTGTGAATGTTATTCTTAGTATTAGGTAGTGTTGGTAGTTTTAGTGTTAGAACTATTAAATGTCAGTGTTAGCGTTAGTATCTGTCATTGTTAGTGTAAGATTTAGTGTTAGTACTAATGTCAGTGTTAGTGTTAGTATCAGTGTCATTGTTAGTGTTAGATTTAGTGTTAGAACTAATGTCAGTGTTAGTGTTAGTATCAGTGTCATTGTTAGTGTTAGATTTAGTGTTAGTGCAATTAAATGTCAGTGTTAGTGTTAGTATCAGTGTCATTGTTAGTGTTAGATTTAGTGTTAGAACTAATGTCAGTGTTAGCGTTAGTATCAGTGTCATT
>JAOBRD020421721.1:0-18894 GCA_027575215.2 Hydrozoanthus sils | reverse complement strand
TGTATATACATATCGATCAAGATTCTATCTGGTGTATTTTTTGAAAGGCAATGATGTGGTTGAACATGTACATTTCTCGGGAGATTTCAAGTTCAAAAAAATAATTTGTAATACTCCAAAAAATATTTTTTTGCTGCGAGGTAATATGGAGCCCTGACTTATTAGTTTTCCGACGTCAGATTTTCGAAACACCGTACGTTTCACTATTTCATTGGAGTCTGAAAAGAAACTCAGCAGCACATTGCGTTTGTTATCTGATTGGTGTCAGTCGAGACAAAGGCTCTTTGTTTCTTGTCCTGAAGATGACTATATTTGAAAAGTTTTGTTTATAAACATTACGTCAGCTGAAATCCGTCTATATACATTAACTAGCTCAGTTTTGTCTTGATACTGGTGTCAAGCAGAGATCAAAAAGTCGATTCCCTTTAAGGGCTTGTTTTTATAACCAAACTCATTCACCAAAAGTAATAGTTGTAGCGTAGTATTCAAAATGTGGAATAGTTAGTTTATTTGCAATAAAAGCAGTTTTCGTAAAAGGCCAACTTGTACGGGGCTACAAAATTATTGAAAAGTCAACTCAAAGTCTTGCTGCTGACGACAGCGTCTCTTAACTATAGAGAAGCTCAATGTGGCTCAAGTTCTCCAGCATTCCATGTGTAAAGGGCTCTGAAAATAAAAGCGGACCTTTGCCAAGGTCAAGTTGTCAGTCATATTTTCCTACAAAAAGAGTTATGCATTTATGTAAAGCGTCTTTTCCAAATGGATGTGATTAAACGCTTTACAATGATCAGTTTTTACCTCGAGCGGACAGGAGAAATATAACTACACTGATGGGCGCAATTGACAACCACTTTAAAATTAAAGCGGTTCATGTATGCTGGTACTCAAACAAGAAAGAAGGGAAAAGAACATGAAACTAAAAAGCTATATGACCAGAATCCATTGGTTCAACCAAAATTACAATCTCAATCCTAGTTGCTAAAATTTCGTTCGCTTCCAAATGAGAGCCTACTACCAAAAGCACCCCTTCCCCCTCAAGAGACTTCGTAAAGTATTCATTCAATGGATTTATCGGCGTTTTGGTGTTGGTTCAAGGAAGCTGATATTTTATCATTGTATGAATCTGTAAACAAAAAGACATTTAATAAAAGCACATGTTATGGCAATCGACCTGAATTTATACTGCTATTGCAGTTCCTGCGTCACAAACGGGGAAGAAATTCTGCTTGGTGCGTGTTCACGATGTGTGATGAAACTAAACCTCGAAAAAAATTGGCATCTCTTTGCTTTTTTTCTGTTTTTATACATCGTCATCGCGTTCGTGCTACCAAGCAGGACGCCGTTCAAGACATTTGCATTTTCTGTCTTTGCTGTCATCAGTAGTAGCGGAAACTCCCAGGACAATTGTTTAGCAGCTAGTGTCAACATTTTAATTCTTTTTACCAAACTTTCAGTATGGCTTTTTATAATCATGCGTTTTTACAAAGTAAACCATTTTGTTTGCAACCTTGGAGGTGGTAAATATTTTTTAGCTATAAGTGTTATAAGTATTAATTGTCTCGTTGTTTGTGTTTCCCCATTGGCTCAATCCAGAAACCTGTTCGATAAGACAAAGAAACCCATCCCTCAGTTGGTAGCTCGATGTTCATTATAGAGCTTCGTTGAAATTATGAAATAGTTCAAATTGTTCTTTAATAAAATGATGTGTATAAGCAACATGAATTAGCATGGATCAAATTTCAATTAGAGTATGCAGACAAATAGAACGCCCGTTAACTGTATTATAACAAATAAAAATCATACATATATTTTTTTGAAAACATATAGTTCCGACAGTTCTTGACATTATTTATATTAGTTCAAAAATGCAAAACCCCTAATGTTTTGTTTGCGTCAATCTTTTAGCATTTCACGTGCAAGAGTTACTTGAGCTCTCCTTGAAACTTGTACTAATAAAACTTTAACGAGTTTTGGCTCTTATATGTACAGCAGACGACCTTTATCTTAAAGAGAGCTTTTGCTATTTTTCAAGTTTTTTCTCTTTTTTTGCCAAACTGCAACTAAAAACACAGCACGTAAATTTTTGTAAGACCCGACAATTTATCAAAATAATCGGTTAAAGAACTCTTAATTAAAGACTTTTTGCTTATTTCAAAGTCGTTATGCCGACTTTTTTAAAATAATGATGTAAGCAATGAACCAAGGTTCTACAAGAGCACATAGAGAAACAAAAATAACTTTCTCGAGTTTACAATGAAAAATAATTGCCTGACTTTTCTCCGACCTTGAGCAAAATTTTCCCGGCTTTAAAAAGACACAACAACTTACGTTTCACATAGTTTTCAGCTTTTTTTTTTGGACGTTCAGTTTATGTAAAGGAAAACCTTAAAAACTATCCAAAATGATAGAAATGTTATCTTTGTGGCAGGTGTAGCGTTTGCAAATTAGTTCATTATGTTGAACTCGACCATCATGTTGCTGTGGTTGAGAACAAGATGGGAAGGCCTTGCGATCTGTTGTTAAGCTACGCTGTGTTTCATCCAGGCAAGTATATTTTCTTTGCAAACCCAAACTTCTAATCGAAACGGTATCAGTGTAATGGATTAATGGTTGACATAAGCTTAATTATTTTGTTTTTTTTCCAAAATGAGTTCCAATTCAATTTTTCTTACAAAGATTACAAAAGGCAAACGTGGGTTTTAAATGCGACCGTCTATCAGGTTGAACAAATTTTCGACAAGTATACGTAAGGTTGCCATTTCGTCCTGATGCTCAGAACTGAGTGAGTTTAATCCGGCAATAGTTAACCTTGCCTCCAATTAATATTCAACAATTATTAAATAAGGTTAAGCATGATAACGTAACATAAAATTCGGCCATGAAAATTGCCGCTATCATGAAATTTTGGTTTTAGTTTCCATTTGTGCTCCACAAAAATGCGGTTGCTTTTAAACTAAAGGGTACATTTCGTTGGCAAAACCAAAAATTGGATTACACGGAATCTTTTTTTGTGAAACAAAAATAGAAACAAAATAACTCAAAATTGATTAATCACGGATTCTTTTCGGCCTAACTGATCAAAAAAATCTAAAAAGGATTTTTCCCACCTATCAGCAGACAGGATTTTAACGGCAAAGACCGCTAGCCTTATGTATACTTTTTGAAGTCGTTCCCAAAGGAACGCAAAATCCATCAATCCTACGAATTCGTTCCTAAAGAAACGTTAAACCAACCATCCTAAGAATCTGGATTCAGAATAATCCATCGAATTCTCGTCGCGAGCAGATATATTGGGCTCATAATCTTAATTCCTTTTGAATTTTCTCAAAGAAACAAAAATCATTTTAGGATTCAGAATCCGGATTAGGACTTTTCCAAAAGAAAACCTCAACTTCAATATAACACACATGTCGAAGTTTGGCTTGCTTTGAACAATTTTTTTTTCAAAGGTGTTTCCAAATTTTCAAGAAACTAATAAAAAAACATTAAAAATCTTAATAACTATGCGAATTAATGCAGCAAAAGATGAAAGCATATGCTGCCTGAGAAAAAAATGTTACGCTTGAATGAGTTTCGCATTTTCTATAAATTAAAATGCTGAAATCAGGCAAATTCAACAAATGTTAACATTGGTCATGCATTGCAGTTAAGAAAGTTGAAATCATGCAAGTTTAGCATTGCAGTTAAAAAAAATAATTATAATTAGTTATAATAATTTTTCCTGTGAGAGGCTGAGAACGGGTGACTGGTTTGCATTCAAATTCACAACTGACAGGTCTTCTAGAGTTTCATACTCTGCACTGAGCAAGAGCCTCCGATATTTTCATGTCGGTCTACTGAAGCTTCAGATAATCGCTTTGTTCTTATGGCCGCTTATGGCCATAATACACCTTGCTTCAAAGCCCGACTAGTCAAGGATTGTTATAGCTGTCGCTCCGATTGAATGATTTGTGTAACACTTGAGATATCTTTTTCATTTCCTCTCCAAGAGTGCGTTCTCCAATCACTGCGTTGCCGTACAACAGAGCCTCAGCTAGAGGACTCCTTCTTTGGTTCCTCTTCCCTTGCGCTTGGTACGCAGGCTAAACGTTGTTGTGGTTTGTCTAAATGCAAACTGCGTGGAAGCAAAATAACGGCGACTATAACACAGTTTGCCTTCATTATCCCACCAAAAACATTTGGATATACAGCCGGCTCAGTTTGCTCCTTCCATGTTCCGATGGAATGGAAAATAAACGCGATGCCTAAAGACCAATTATTTTTCTTCTTTTCATAGAATATACAATCCGAGAATGAGGTCTTTCTTCTG
Organism: Hydrozoanthus sils; assembly: GCA_027575215.2. NCBI lineage: Eukaryota > Metazoa > Cnidaria > Anthozoa > Zoantharia > Hydrozoanthidae > Hydrozoanthus > Hydrozoanthus sils. The sequence goes on along the minus strand of JAOBRD020421721.1, from coordinate 14,585 downwards.
CAATTCCTTCAAGAAAGCACAGGAGAAAACTCCTGCTCCAATTATTTCGGTCTCCAAACGAAACATTGGCTGTTGGGTTCTATAATTAGAACAACTACCGCTGATTCTGAGTTATCATGTGGTGTAACTTCCGAACCGGTGGAAAGAAACAGCAGAGCTGTGAACTGATTTCCCGTGGCAAAACTTCTCAGACACATGATCCACACCTTGTACATGACGATGAGTCTGTTTTTATCTCCCTCGAAAAGGTTGGTTCTTTCTTTCTACTATTAAACTTATGTTTTTGGTTTTTTTGAAGCCAGGGGTAGAAAAATTGTTTTAATTTGTGTTAGATTAAATGGTTTCCTTCGAAATAGGTCTGATGTTGCTCAAGAACAAAGATTTGGTTCGGTTTAAAGTGTTTTTGTTCATTACTTGTCGAGTTTTTTTTGTCAAATTTAAAGAACAAGTCACTGGTACAAGAGGCATAGCTCCACTATTTTATACAGATCAATGATATCCACCCCGGCTATGTATACGGAAAACTCATTGAAAAGTGTTTGTTTATTTGACATATGGTCGCTTAAAAAGGTAAAAAGATAAAATTATTCAGGCTGTATAAAAGTTAATTGTTTTGAAACCAAATGTTTTCGACTAAAAAGTTATCTTCAACGAACACCAAGACAAAGCCAAATTGTCCAAACCTGCAAGACACCTAAAACAATTCCCGTCTCATAGTTTCACGTGGGGTGTAATAACACCCGCACGACAATGGGGATAAAGAAAAATTATAGAAGGATTAATGATGGCAGCAAAGAATCCATCTCTAAATAAAAGCTGTAAGCCCGTCCAATTTTCCTGTTCCCAATGGGAATAACTTAAGATTTTAAAATTTTTCGGAAACTTACGCGATCGAATAAAACCCTGAAGATGACTTTTTAAGTCGAAGACGTTTGGTTTTTGTACATTTAACTTATATACTGCCTAAACAATTTTGTCTTTTTTTTATAATTGTTTAGTTTTCATCCTTTTAGAAAAACCGCTTCCAAAATGTATTAGTTACTCGTTACGTTTGCTTGTTTAGAATAAATTGCTGCTAGATTATTAAAAAGTTACTAAGATTCCTTGGGCTATCGATATTTTTTATCATCTCAGCACATTTTAAAATTTCACACAAGTTCACTTTTGTTACCGAGGTGTCCAAAAGGCAAGACAAGAGTTTACTATAAACTCCTCATTTTTAGAAACATTCTACTAATTATTTTTCTCTTTTGACAACAGGATTTACCAGAGCCGGCTTCTGTTCCAGATAAAAACTTCTTCTTGATCTTTAAATTAGGTGTGTTTGCTTTGTTGTACATGGTTTTGTTAGTGCATCACAATTCATGTAGGTTGTTTTTACTTGCCTCACTTTTAACTTCTCACACTGTTTTTTCTATCTCAATAATGTTTGATAAAAGGAAACGAAGTAAAATCGGTAAGAATGAATAAATCAGTAAAATCTAGAACTAATCAGACAAAGTGATTGTTGTTTTGAAAATAACAAAAAGACGGACAGTGCTTTGTGAATTTTTTTTTTTCGCTCGTCGGTTGAGCATCACAATACTCATTCGCTTATCTATAATACTTCACGTCTCGAAAGTAAAACCGTACGGGTATTCTTTCCATGACCACGAAGTATTCTCTATCTTTTAAATGGCAAATCATTTTTTACGGGCCATTGCTAGCTTGAAATTGAAATCTCTCAGTGAAAATGTAATTACATAGTAGTTACTTTTTTGGGCGACAAAAATCTTTTTAGAAAGGCTAAGTTCTGACAATTGGGTTGCTACTTTGTGAAAAAGAATACCTGTATCATATAAGTTTCTATTAAAGAACAAAATATGGTACATGATACTTTTTTATAAGAAAAAAAACGTCTGATTAAAGCCCTTCCTCCCTCCTCCCCTCGCCCCCAATAACGAGCAGATGAACCGATTGATTTTCAGAAAACATGATTAATAGAATAATATCTAAAAAAGGAGACGAAGGTTCAAGCTATAACTTTGTTTTCATCTTGATTGAATAAAACAAAAAAAAAAAAACTTCCGCCAGACTCGCTTCTTTAGAGTCTCTCTTTCATCAGAACTCAAGTTCACGCAATGACACATTTAGGCAAGAAATATATGATAAACTTTTACAAAAGCTCTTTGTCCAGAGACAAATGCACGCTGACAAACCAACTTCTTTGTTGCTGATTTATTCTGCTTAAATGACGCTGTTAAATTGCACGAAGTTTTGATGATGGTTCAAAGTCGAAGTTTCGCTACAACATAAGGTAGAGTTAAATGCATTGCAAATACGAGTACATGTACAAATAACGCCAATTAAAAGCTACGTAAATTTTTACTTTAATATTCTTACTGTTGTTGGCAAATCAAGATATTGTCTTTTATCTTTATTCGTGTTAGTCCTATCGCTAATAGTTTGACAAGAAAGAGAAACTATACTACAAGTAATGAAATCTAAATATTCTCAATAATCAAATGCATAAATACGTGGAAAAAGTTCTAAACAGTTAACCTTTTAAATTTTAGCCCCTAAGTTGCTTATCATGGTAAATCTTAAAAACCCCACGTTATTGTTGTGTTACTCAAATTTTCAACGGGAACAGTGACAGGAACTCAGTGGTGAAAAATGTGCTGCCGACCCCAATAAGAGCTCGATACGTTCGCATCATTCCGATATCCTACAACCGCTTATCTTGTTTAAGGGTGGAACTCTATGGGTGCGATGCATGACCGTTCCGTTCAAACTGGTATTTTTGACTTTGATGAAGCAGGCACTGTATCCGTTTACCTTGAGGGGACATTTTTTGCATTCATTAGATTCATTAAGTGAAAAAGTGTTGTTTTGGAGCTTAAAGTGGTAGGGTTATTTCAAATTGTAAGTGGTGAAAAGTAGGACATCTTCAGTTATCTTCATCTTCAATCAAACCATTAGTTCGCAGCTGATCAAGATTCTCGATTTCAAAAAACTTTTGGTTGGTTAACGGATAACAGCTATGTATGACGTCTTGGAAACACCTTGATCTGTTCCAGTAGTAATTGTAAAATAATAAAAAAAGGTAATGTGCGCACATGTTTTATACTGTTCTTGAGAGTGTTTGTGTGTTTAGTTATATATATATATATATATACATCTCTATTTACACAACAAACCACAAATGTACCAACTCGTCATTATCTGCCTTTTCGCGCCCATATCCTTGTATAGTCCAAACGGCATTCAAATTCGTCTTCACTTCTCCATCATGTTTTACCTATCGACTACATAACATCCACAAAATATCCACTCATCTTCGTTCCTTGACATTCACCTTAAATTCAATTCCTTATCCCTTCTTACCGATAAGTTCGGAAAAGTTATAGGTCATTGTCGTGACGACGGATTGTCAGTATTCCGTAAAATGCCGTAGGAAAATTGAAAAAATCTAGGAGGCTCTTTGCAAAACCTTTCGCGAAAATTGTTTAAAGATTACGGCCAAAGTCAATTTCTTTAGATGTCATCTAACAAGTGGAAAACATTTTCCTTACACAAAAAAGGGAAAATGAACTATTGTATGTACACAAAAAATCCAACCTCCCACCAACTAATTCTAAGAAATATTCCCGAATCGACAACAAGCGCCTGTCTGAAATATCTTCTGACAAGAAATGTTTTGATAGCGCCATCAGCATACACTAGGACGCAATAAACAAAGGCGGCTTACATATACAAAAAGCACCCCAGGTGCAGGATGTACAAAACGCAAAAATCGTTGAAGATGTGTAACATGCTTCAATCCAGGCTACAGTAAAATGTAGAAACCAAAGTCAGATATAAGCATTTTTCAGTCGACCGTCACTAACCCCGTTCAAATCCACTCCACAAAATTTTATCAGGAATACTCTGAAACTGAGCTATAAGCTGTATGAGTAACATTTAGACAGTAATGCCCAACCACAACAAAGCTGAACTAAAAAAGAAATGAAATCCTCTAACGTCGACACGAACAAACTCTGTAACTGCTGTAACAAGAAATTTCGCTCACTTGACAGGAACTGTAACATAACGAACATCGTTATATACCTAGACTTTCACTCAACAAAATGAGCACTGTGATTGGTTGATTCTTGGTCACGTGCCCCTGTCTCAAACTCAAATGTATCCCAACCGTGATACAATTGCGCAGCAGTTACCCGCGCGCCGAACACAGGGAAAACAAAACTGTTTATCTGGGGACTACACGTCAAGTGTATGTTATTTACCAAGCAGAGGTCACTACAACCGAATCAACATTAATCTTTGCGACACAACCTTTAAACATGAACAGCCATCTTGATCTCCATAAAAATATCTACAGCAAGTTTTAACCCTGCTCTACCTCGATGTTCACATTGATGCTCCTTGACCTCAGCCATTTCTATTTTCATATTTCAAATAAATCAACCGCTGCCTCAATAAACCGTTATGTGACTACCAGCCCTTAACCCTACCAGTCTGTCGTCCCTTATTGTCTATATCCATCCCTATCTACCAATGTTTATGTTTTGCCAGTCACTCAATCCCAATTTGTCTGCCTATTCATCACTTTTTTAACCCGTCATTTCATCAACAATAATTATCTGTCTGCCAATCAGACTGTGTATCTCTTCTTTTCCCCAGTGAAAATCAATCAGAAAAATAGCTTTTACACGTTTCCTCGCAGTTTTCTTAAAACAAGCATAATTTATATTTCGGGGGAAAAGCCAAAGAGTTCGAGGCATCTGTTTTGTTTTTGCAAGCTGTATTTGTCGACCACTTTGTAAGCTGAATGTATCGATCACTTTGTAAGCTGTATGTGTCGACCACTTTGTAAGCTGTATGTGTCGACCACTTTATAAGCGGCATGTGTCGACCATTTTGCAAGCTGTGAGTGTCAACCATTTTGTATGCTGTATGTGCTGTTATATATCTTTAATCGGCGCAACCCAGCTCAGAAACAACGTGAGTCAGAGAAGGCAGGTTAAGGTTCGAAGCCAAGTTGTTAACCCTAAAGGAAACTTTTTTCAGAGCCTAAAATGACAGTTAAAATGGGTTCAACAGATTTCTGGAAGTGAAATTTTAAAATTGTGATTCGCGACGGCTCAGCTGGTTCGTTGTCGCGAATCTACAGTTAGCTTTCTCAGCCTACATCGTAAGAAACCATTTCAAATTCAGAGTGAGTACCTTACATTGTTTTATTTAAGTTTATGTGCCATTTAATTTTACCGGGTAGAACTGCGTGTTTGGTACAAATAGTTAATTTGTCAAGCACAAATCAGCAACTTGATGAGTTGATCGAGTTTGTGTGATAAGCTTTGATAAAACCAAACTCAGTATTAAACTACAGCGCCGTATAAGCAATAAATACAGTAGAGAACTAAAGAAATCATTCCCAAAAGCAACTGCCAACGTAATAAATTCGAATGAAAAGCATGGGGGGGGAGGGGGTATTACTCCCTCTAGATATTGGTATGTTAAGGGTAAAGTGGGTAATTTTTGTTTGGGTTTTTTTTATAGAAAACTAAAGTTATCTTAGAAAATTTAAAAGGGATTTGTTAGAGTACATGTAGTATTAGGGATGCAAAAAAAACAAAAAAAACAAGCAGAGCCCTGCCTCCGTAGTTTAAAGGAGGCTAGGCTGCTATTCACCTGCCTGAGGTATATATTTTTATGGTCGATGTAATTTTCACGCCTTGAACCCTTTAGCGAGTATCCCTTGAATTATTATTACTCAATTAATATTGGGAGGCACCTTTTTTGAAACTAGTCACCGAACTGAAATCTGACGAGCTGAAATCTGACACATGTGTGTTTGTATGCGCTTAATGTTGTGCCAAATTCCCGTCCATATACTCTTTCCCCACGAGAGTAACAGGTGCCTACTTCGGGTTAAGAAGGAAAGAGATGGGAAGGGTATTTCGAATTGTCTCGCATTTACGCAAGTGCCTAACACACACGTCAAGCGAGTACTTCATATGTACATACCCGATCCAACTTACTATAAACAAGGATTACGGTTTTCTCATATAAACTACTAGAGTGTCTGTGTTGGAAAAACTCGTGACGTCATCAGTTGAAAACTTTAAATGTTAAAGAGCATATGACACGAAATCAGTTTGTCAATTTTCAAAAAGTACATTATAAAAACATTGTTTTGCCAAGTTTAAAAAACATAAATGTGCACAAGATAGAGGGCCATATTGATCCCAGAAAATAATTTTTAATCGAAAAGTTGCTTGTAGCCCCGGGGGGGGGGGGTACTTGACAAGGTTAAATTCAAAATTATTCTAACAAAGAAACTATGAACGACGAGAAACTATGGGGGAGGGGGGGCACTATCTATAGCCAACAGATTTACTCGGTTATCTGTGACATTCATAAGTTAAACTTGATAGGTAGCCACTGGTTAGAGTTACAGAAAGAAGAAAGCAATCAAGTAGACGATAGAGAAGTGCGTTAAGTTTAAGGGGCGTCAAATATGTAAGGTAAATTAAGTGTTAAACGATAGCAGGGCATGACAAATTGTGAAACTACGATGTTTGAAAGGATAAGTAGTTATATATATTTGCTGCACTGAGGTCTTGAGCTCTGGTTCGTGCTCGAGGCGACAAACGAAAGCCAAATTAATATTACGATGTAAATACTAACGGTATTGTCAAATCATGTTGTAGTAACAATAGCAATTAACTTCTGCCAATAGCTATGATCTGGAGAAAGATATATTGGACGCCCTGTTAGCATTTTTTTAACAACCCAGATACGTTTGTTTGTACGACTGGGGTAAAACTCTTCGCGAAAGCGTGGTTCTTATTTCTCTTCACAAACTATTATTGCTGTTTCGCAGTTCCTTTTTTTTTTTGAAGTTTTTCAAACTCTCAGGTCTGTAAATGAATTATACCTTAGGTTTAGACAACAGCAGCTTAATCTTCTGGCCGATTTCTTATCTTTGTTTGAATAACGTTCTGAAAACATTACAAATCTCATCGATATTAAACAAGGGTTCATTAACGTCTTTTTCTTTCAAAAAAAAGAAGAAAAAGATGTTAACGAACCCTTGATATTAAATAAATCAGCGACTTCAACATTCAAGACCGCGCGGCTTCCTGGTGAAAGATTTTGCCAAATCATAGTCTCGGTAGTTCTAAACTGAGTTTGTTTTTAAAAAGCCGGAATAAATTTATATATTTGTGGCTTTAGTGTTATGTAATCATGTTAAGAGACGAAACTGCTAAATTTAGTAAATCAAATAAGTGACCTTCGGGAAGTTAATACACAAATATGCGGTGGTAGAGGGACCGGTTTATGGCAGAACCGAGGTACGTTTAAGTCTCTGAACATGCACTCGTCGTTCTGCATACAGTACAGTGGAGCATACAGTTATTCATCATTTGAAGTTTTCTAATAATCTTGTCTCTGGTAAAAGGGAAAGTTTTCGACAACACTCAGTTAAAGCCTGTTTCATAACAAATTACTAATGTATGAAATTTGACTAGTTGGATCACAGGACGAGGAATGTTAGTTAATGCATATGTAATCATTTGCCACTCCCGAAATTTGATTGAGATCTAAAACAAACAAAGGATTAGCCAATGAACACGCGGCCGGGGGAGAAAGTCGAAAATATTTTAAAATGTTTTTAAATTATTATCATAAACATTTCGTGGAAACATTAAGACCCATTTCATTTTCGTTTCAAAAGTATTGTAACGAACAATGAACTTAAGAAGCTGTCACATCAAGCTCGCTTGAGTTAGCGTGATTTAAACACGGTAACTTCAAATATTTACACTGTGATTGATCTCATAGCTGAAGAGTTCTTACATTAGTATAGTTTACAAGTTTACTGCATACATAATATATGAATGTGCTGCTTTTTCAGACGATTTGTCTAAACATCAAAACTGAAACCAAAAGGAAATGTCTCGATTGGTTTTCTTCAGAGATAAGAGATTATCAATAAAAAATGCATATTCTTTCCCGTTTTTAAACTTTTGGGTGAAAAGATTCCATTCATGCTTCAATGGTTTTTACAATTGGGTTTTTATGACCAGAACCTGCAAACACAACCACAATCAAATAGACATAACTTTACTGAAGTAGACGAACAGGTCGAAAATATTTTGTCAATCGAAACCGAGTGCGTGGCAACACAAATACAAAATTCCTTACTTGCATTCTTGTCATTGAAAGTCACTTGCAAAGTTCTGCCGTCGTTTGTTAATGTCGTTTTTCCGATAGTTGTAGGGTAATGAATTTGCAAGGCGCCAAGATTCGAGTCTTCTGTCGCTCGGTTGGATTCAATATCGATTGGTGATTGAAGTTTCCCGTTTGCTGCAATGTAACGCTCGTGCCATCTTTGAGGACCTGTTAAGCAAATCAAAATCAAACTACCTAAATTTACTATTTTTTCTGTTTGCTAGTTGTTCGGGATGTGCCAAAACACAATACCAACTACCAGCAAGTTAAGAATGGATATTTATCTACCACGACTATACTTTTAAGCTCATGACAAAATGTCTGATCGCTAATGCCGTGATCGAGTTTGATTTTGTTGAGTGAACACAAATATTGTACCTGCCTTCATGTAATGTAGCGTTCTACACGCACCGGCAGGTATTATCACAATTTATCGACTGCTGAAACTTTTGCAATCCCGCCCAATGCTGAATCTTTAATCCAATCGTTCAGTTCTTGAAAGTACCCGATGTAAGCCTTGCTCTGCCTTGATTATTCTCTTAGTCTAACCTTGTAACGACAAGCAGAAGTGACTTGCCACGCCATCCTTTGTTCTAAGAACTAATAAAATGTCATACTTAAGTTCAACTTAAACGAGTTGAAAACTACTTCTACAAATCTTCGACTTCAATGCAACGGTGAAACCTGGTGGATTATTTGGTCTTACGGTTCAGGTGCAACACAAATCTATAAAACGCTTCAACCTCGTATCAGTATTAAATAGAGTAAGCTTGCTGTTATATTTAACTAAGTTAATAAAAGAACGCTATGTACAAATATCTTACCAAAGCCGCTTTCCGAATAACTCCACGAAATAGTGTCCATAGTATTTTAAGCGATGAGCCTCGCACGCAAATGTCAAAGAGGCGACCTCACTGTTTACTCCGCGTGCGTGGTTGAGAGATCTTTGTACCATCTGCCAAGTTTTATAATCACACAACGGAACTTATCATCTCATGAATAATTCTCATCAACCAAAGGACCAATTTTTTTTTTTTTTAAACTAATCTAACTGTACACCATAAACAAACTAGGAAGCCAAAAATCTCTCATGTAAAGATTATTCCGCGTTCGGCCTAGGCAAATAACCTTTCGGTCAGTTAGTTCTTCGTTTTATTTGTAAACTAGTCTAGCTATTTAGCCAAGCTAGGGCAATATCAGTTCTGATTGTTTTAGAAAGTAGCATTTAGGGGAAACGAAATCTTCGATACAAGAATGATGGGTTTCCGTTTTGAAAATCTGTTCGTTTCCTATCCCGACACACCCCCCGAGTCTCAACTAGCATGTGACAGACCCGATAATTTTTCGATGTGAATAATATACTTGGTATTTGAAGATAAAGACTTCAGGAAACCGGGGACTAAGTCTTTGACATGTCACGCAAAAACAAGCAGCTACACACTCGTGAGGACACTAATATGGAAAGAATGGTTTACATTTGGTATGTTTTTGTTTGACATTGGAGCAAAAACAGCTTATTCAAACAACTCGATAACAAAAATAGTTTGGGGTAAGCAAGACTAACACGTAAAGTTTATAATTGGGATTTTCAGTCTTAAGTCAACTGCAAAATCTTTTCACAGACCTAAAATCAATATATTGCACTAATGCCCTGTGCGTGTTTTTCTTTATTTGAAGCGTTGCGAGCACTTCCTGTACATTTGGTTTTTAAATCCTGGGTTTTGGTATAGTCTACAAGCACAGCTAATCCAAAATAGCACATAAGGTCATACCACTGATAATGTTACCAAGATTGACAAGGGTAATGATGACTCGTCGAGACACGATACCCAAGTTCAGTAACCTCCAAATCGATATCACGTATATTTTGAACTCTGCGGAAACTGGTAAAAATTGCAGCGGATCTTGCATTTCTCATAGTCTGGCTTCACTTAACAAAGAGGGGATCTATACGGCCCCCAGGAGTTCATTTCAGATGCCAACTCAATGCATAACCGCATAAAATTCAAGTGGTGGTTCAACCTACTCACCCATCCCTCCCCCCTTGAGTCAGAATTATATTTAAAGACGGTAGGAGTCGGTTTGTGTAGAGACAAACGTATTTATGCCAAGAGGTCCATACGGACGGCGGCGCTGCTATAAACTCAACTGTTGTTCAGTCCACTGTCATCAGTTAAATTTCTCTATAAGGCGACCAACTGAAGAGCACGGGAATTTAATTCAACATTCGGTTCAAGGGTGGCGAAATTCGTCTTGGCGAAAGATCCTGGAAACCAGTCAAAAAAAAACTAATAAACTCTTAGGCTAACGAAATGGGAGATACACTCTGTTTGTTTCCAGTCTGTGTTCCGCTGTGAGCCCGATGTTGACTTGATCTTTCCTACAGGTACAACGTTAGCGGGCACTGGATTATTGTGGTTTTCTTTCTAGAAGTCTGACTTCCGTTATTATAAAAGTTCAACCAGTAACACGTGGATTGTTTGTTAAAGGAATACCAAAACTGGCCTAATTTTCATTGGAAAAAATGTCAGTCACCATTTCCCAACCCAACCCCCTCCCACCGTAACTGTAAATGAACGTTTTAGTCAAAACAAAGTTCTGCGCGTTGTGCTATTGTCGAAACAATTTCCACACCAAAACACTAGTAGATTTCCTAAAACTTTATCTTCTTCACATCGTCAAAAAAAAGACTACCATGTAACAGTTTTGATCAACTACTCCACCACCCTTCAGCATATCAAGACTCCAGATGACAAAAAGGAACAAAACTTCAAACGAAAAAGATATTGTGGGCTGGTATCCACACTTATTAAGAATGATACCAAAGGGGGTTTGAGAGAAAAGATACAGTTCCTTGTAACCCCGACAACGCTGAAATCGGACACAAAGACGTGTTCAGTAGATCCAATTGTCATTGTCAGTGGCTTTCACTGTAACCAGTTGCATGAAAATGTGGTGTGAAGCAAGAGTTCTTGTGAATTCTCTCATGATTTACATTAAACCATTAAACAGAACGAAACGGCTGTAAACCGGGTATTATAAAAGCGCACACGTTGGTATCATCTGGTACGCTCGGGTACAATAAGGAGATTTTGTGAAGCGATCAGTGCACTATAAACAGCCATGGTCAGTACTGACACTGGAGAGAAAACGCTACCAACAACAAAATAAAATGTCTCGGCCAGTATTGATCGTGGAGCCATACGAGTCGTGGGGGTCGTCAAACAGGCGTTGCCCTGTGTTGACACAGCAAACCCGAACACACACTTGATGAAGCTAGTTAACAAGTTGGTCAGGTTTGACGAACTCAAGTCTACTGAGTAAGTTAAGATATTTTCTTTTTCCAGAGTTTTTTTTACTAAAGAATGTCCTTAAATGAAATTTTGCAAACAATAAGTCTGTAGCTGGTATTTTCCAGGCTGTTTGTCAACTGTTGAATAACGCCTCCACAGCTTGTTCTATATCCCACGAGTGCGTCGACAAAGCCACCCGGCTCTGGTTCTGCAAAAGAGAAAAACTGGTTGTGCGCAAATCAGTTATTCAAAGAGCACCTCACGGGTACCTACCAAACCGGGCGGTCTGCCGAAAATCAACTGACACTACTGGTTATGCATCTGACAAATATTACCGTCCCCTCTACAGTAGCAAAACAACAACGTTATTAAATGTATTTTTCTAAATTCTGGAGGATACTACAGTAGCTACCCTGTAATAGGCTACACAAAAATTCGAAATAAAATTGAGTTTGTATGTATGTATGTATGTACGTAAAGCACTTACTCAGCAGCATCTAGTAAACAACATTAACATAATATAACAATAGTATTAACGTCCTAACAATAACATAATATAACGATAGTATTAACGTCCTAACAATAACATAATATAACGATAACATTAACATAATATAACGATAACGTTAACTGCCAAACATCATACTGCTATACCGTTAATATTGACTACCTTTAGGACATTAATATAACCATATAAACTGCCTAAGGCGTTATCATATTATAACGATATTAAGTGCCTAATAATAACATTAATATAACGACATTAACTGCCTAACACTATCATGATAATTAACTACATTAACTGCATAAAATTTATCATCATATAACGATTACGATATTTACCTCTTGGAATCCCATATCCATAAGTTGTTTAATTTTATCATTGCAGTCCGGGTCCTCCAGCTTAGCTACAAAACATGGACAATAAAACATGAACTACTGATAACTACAAATTGGGAAAGTACGTTCGATTTAGTTAACCTCATGTAAGATTATACAATTTGACCAACATGCAAGATGGTCCAAGATATTTCTAACAATTATGCAACATGAAATTTATCAACAGAACGAATTTAGAGAGGCTTTCAGTGTTGTGTGATACTGTTTTTGTAGCTACCACGTATAATTATAACCCATCCAATAAATTCATTGCAATGTCATTGGATACAATGCATCACGTGGTACAAAACATGAAGTAGGTTATCAACCAGTATACTGCCCTCCGAGTTTTTCGGCTATTTTTAATCACCGTCTCTTATAAGCCTCCCGTCTAGAGCTTCAAACTACAAATAAGCCCCCCTCTCTAATAAGCCCTCCTCTCTAATAAGCCCCCCTCTCTAATAAGCCCCTGTCTAGAGCTTCAAACTACAAATAACCCCCCCTCTCTAATAAGCCCCCCTCTCTAATAAGCCCCCTCTCTCTAATAAGCCCCCTCTCTCTAATAAGCCCCCCAGTCTCAATGTAAAGACGATGGACCTAAAAAACAAGGCGTCGTGTATCGAAAATACATTTTCATCAACGGTTATATATTTTTTTTAATTTTGAAAAGTGCTGATTAAAACGCCAAAGGAATACAAAATTACTAGTTGCTACTAAGCGTGTTTTGTAACCGGACTTCATGATATGTTTCTGTCTTTGGCTAACGACAATTTTTAAATAAGCCCCACCCCCCCCTCTCTCTAATAAGTCCCAGTCTGGAAGGTCCAAAAATAAATAAGCCCCCGGGGGAGCGTTTTCGGTAAGTTTAAATTGATAGACAAGAAATTTAATAGTTTAGCCGAGTCTAACAATGAAGAAATTTAAAAATACCTGGTTTCAAAGGTAGTGCAAAACAGTGCGAAAAGGTCGCCAAAGTAGGCCGTAATCGTGTTTGAAGGTACGAAAAAAGCTACAAGTCCGCTTTCACCAAACAACAGTTCCAATAACAAGCTAAACTTAACCTACCAAGTCTCTAAAGATCTTAAAACTGAGAGTTTACATTCTACCCAAATTTTAGCGTGAAGAAGAGAGATATTTTTTTGCTGCTGCATTTACAAAGTTCGTTCGAAGAAAAATTATTGGGAGGGTTATAAAGTAGTTATAACCCACACAGTAATTTTTATGCAATCTCATTGGATAAACGGAAGTAGGTTATCAGTGAATATACCCCTTTCAATTTGATAACTGCCCTGCGATTTTGTCTGCCATTTTTAATTAAAACAACAAACGTTATTTTTCAAATTTTGAACAATTATGTTTAAATTGATAGACAAGAAAATTAATCGTTACGCAGAGTCTAACAACGAAGATTTTAAAAAATGCCTGGTTTTAAAGGCAGTGCCAGACAGCGCAAAAAAAATTGATAAAGTGCGCCGTAAACGTATTTGAAGGTTAAACTAAATCTATCGAGTCTCTAAAGTTCTGTAAAACATCTTAAGTTGAAAACCGAAAGTTTACATTCCATCCAAGTTTAAGCGTGGAGAAGAGGGAAATTTTCGCTGATACATTTACACAGGAGTTTGTTCGAAGTAAAATTATTGGGAGGGTTATAAAATAAAATAAAAAAACCTTGGCTGATAGATTGTCTTCAAAATATTTCAGTTTTTCGGACAATCTATATCATCCGCGGGCATAATATCTTCCATTATGACCCACCCAATAATTTTCGTGCAACCTGATTGGATAAAACGCATCACGTGGTACAAAGTAGGTTATCAGCGAATATACCCCTTCCAATTTGATAGCTGCCCTGCGATTTTGTCGGCCCATTTAAATTAAAACAAATGTCATTTTTCAAATTTTGAACAAGTTGGTATTGATAGACAATAAAATTAATCATTTCACGGGGTCTAACAAAGATTTTTAAAATTACCTGATTTTAAAGGTAGCGCAGGACAGCGCAAAAAAGTCGACAAAGCTGACGACGCGCGTGAAGATAGGTAAAAAAAAGTTGCGAGTCCGCTTTCGCGAAACAACAGTTTTAATAACTGGCTTAACTAAACTCTCTCTCTCTCTCAAGTTCTGTAAAATATCTTAAGCTTAAAACTGAGAGTTTACACTCCATCCAACTTCAATTAGTGTGGACAAGAGAGA
>JAOBRD020421720.1:0-36045 GCA_027575215.2 Hydrozoanthus sils | reverse complement strand
AATATTATAGTTTATTTTTATAAAAATAAACTATAGTTTATTTTTATAAAAATAAACTATAATATTCAAATAAGATTATTTTTTACATTTTTAAAGTCCATATGCAACCAAGATTCATTGCAGCTAATCATTTATGTTTTGAATTTATGCTCAGGTGATCTCATTGTGTTAGATATTTACCTTAAAAATATAGGTTTGTGTCAAGCAAGGTGATCGAAGTGAGACAAATTGCATTTCAAAAGGCACCACTTCCAGCCTTTACCATATATGTATTCAGCATAGTAATTATTAATATTCCGCAGAATGGATGCCACCAAAGTACAACCAAAACAAAACAAAAATCCCAGTCAACATTTAACCATTTATTTCTAGTATACATAGGTATGCCAATTTCAAACATTCAAGTACAAATTTGCCCTTGTCAGTGATGCATACACACCCAGTGCACAAATTATAAAATCACACAGTTTTAGAAGGAACCTGTACATACTGCAGCTGGTAAAATAAAGGTATTTTATTATTCTATTTAATTTTAGTGTTTTATATACAGTATGTACAGTAGAAGGTCTGAGATTTTGAGACACCCCACCGCTTGTAGCAGATTTAAAGTTTTTAGATGCTCAATGTACTTACAGTTAATAGTTTACAGTAACTTTGAATGCTAAGAATGATTACTGCAGTACTTTTTATGGATTATAAGTATAAAGAAGATACCATTAACTGAATTGTTATGTCATTTATTTGAAAATTTGCAAAAAATGATTTGAATATTTTTCTTATCAGAACTTTAATTCTCTTAAACAGTATGAAAAGAAAAAATGAAAAACTGCAGCCTGAAAATTCTTGAAAAAAACCCTTGCAGTTTTGCACAATAAATGTACAACGATTGCTCCACAACAAGATTTGTAGATTTTTCTTGACATGCAACCAAATTTGCAGTAACTACAAAATGTAACAATGAGGAAGGACATGCCTTAGGCCCCCAGTTGAAGGGTGCAGTTCTTATAGCACAAAGATTTCAGTGTCGAAAATGTGGTCATAAGAAGGCACTTACTGCTGCAGAATGTATAAAGAGCATGATTGGTGAGTAAAGATTAACTGTGTATCTTTCATAGGCTTTGTTTTCTAAATATTGTAAACTATAATAATATAAAGCTTGCTGATAATTCTAGTCATAGTTTTATTTATTTCTAATTTAGTTTTTGTGCTGGTTTTGTCAGTAAAGAGGGTTTGCATTAATTATTTACAGAACTCAAGATTAAGATTCAAATGAAAGTTTTATGCCCCATATAAGAAAGTTAAAATTTGTTTGGTTTGAAGTCCTTAAGAGCTTTCAAATTAAGATCTTTGATTATTCACATTCATAATATCTTTTTCCTCACTAAAACATATCTGAACAAAAGTCCCTTAGTTTTTATTTATTGATTTTCAAATTTATATGTCAGTGATTGCAAATAATAGTTATGTAGCCACTTAAAATTGTATTTCAGGAACAGAAAATCCAAAGAGATACTTTGTTGCAACTCAAGATAAAGAATTAAGGAATGAACTACACAAAATTCCAGGTAAAGAGCTTAATGGTCAGACTAGCAGAAGAATGTCAGCATAAGAATTCATAATATTACTTGCTGATATAGCAGTCTGAACACATGCATCATGATGCATTATAGAATAACCAAAGCGAAGCTTACCCTGAGCAACTCAAGATTATCTGTGGTGTTGTTTGGTGAGTGAATATGATCAAGAAATTATTTGGATAGGTCAAGGACAAAACGGAAGATTAATAATTTGTTGCTCAAGGTAAAGAATGTGCATCTAATTGATGAACCCATTTTGAGACAGAAGGGTATCAATGCAATGGAAACTTGTAACCTTTCCAAATATAGCTTTAAGATACATCATTCATCAGCCCAAGTTTGGCTCAAATTTCTCTAAAGTTTATCTTCAGCAGAACTAAAAAAAATGAAAACTTGACTGTCCATCTTGTGGCATCACTGATCAGATAAGAATATTTAAAAACATATTAACATCTCAAGAGCCACAAAAGATTTCAACAATTTTCTCTATTGTTATTCCTCTTTAGTAAGGCCTATCCACTTAGGTAACAAAATCTATACCAATATATTTATTTAATATTTTTCTACTTTGTGAATAATTTTTACTTTTAATTATCTTCTTGCAGAAATTTTGTTTTGTTCTGTTTAGTTGCAGGGCATAAGTACTGAATACTGCTTTGTGAGTAGTTAATTGTTATTGGTGTTATATTATTGTCAAATAATACAACTCAAGAGACATTTGTTGTTAACAGGTGTTCCAGTGTTGTTTATCACCCATAATGCACTAGTGCTAGAGCGTCCCTCGGAGGCATCCCAGAGGCATGCAGATCAGGTGCATATTTCAGATTCCGATAAGATTCTATTAAAACAATTTTAGAATAGAGTACTAAGTATTCTTTACATTTTGATACCAGCTAGTTGACACTCCTCAGCCGAGGCAGGGTTCACACTGAAAATAAGGAAATGAAATTCTTTAATTTTTCCTTAGACTTTTCCATGAACAAATGCCATTTTCCATGACTGACAAATATCAAGAAACCAAAAAATACACTTTAACAAAAAAAGGCTACGAACACTTTTCAATTTTACATACCAATTACATCTTTTGGACACTGACAAACACAGTAACGATCTTAATTTTAGAGCAAACACTTAAAAAATAAATACATTTGTTAGTTCAATATAAATTCATCATGTAGTTAATTTTAAGAGCATACTTTTTCTTGAACAGAGCCACAACCAATAATAGACGAACCATTTTCCTTAAATTCCATGACTTTTCCAGACCAGGAAAATGCATTTTAACTTTCAACTTTCAACTTTCAACTTTTTATTTCAATTTACAACAAATACAACTCACAGAAACCTCAACTGCAGGTAGCAAAGTTAATCGAGATGGGCAGGAAATACATATAAACATAAATATATCTAGTTCAGAAAATTTACAAAAGAGAGAGCTAGAGACCAGATAACTAAGAAAGTTGCTAAATATCCAGATAAATATCTTACATAATTAATATATGAATATCTAGATAAATATTTTGCATAATTAATACAGTAGATAAGTAATAAATTGATAAATAAGGTACTTAAATTTTTTACAAAGTTAGGTGAAGATATAAACAAAAAAAAATTAGCATTAAATTTTATTCATTTTGTTAATCAGTGTTGGTGTATCAAGATAATTATCTTCCTCAATAAGAATAGCTAACAGTTGAAGGTGAAGATTCATTTTAAATTTTTTTCTTTTTGAGCAAACGAATGCTTACGGGAATGCAATTCCACACCTTGACACCAACTCTAGAAAATGAATTTAAAACATAATTTCAAAATTCCTTAACTTTTCATGACTGTGTGGACCCTGCAAGGATGTTCAGCCATTCACCTAGTTTTCCTCAATACTCTCCTGGGAACTTAAAAGAACTTTAGAAACAGATGTTGTTAAGAGTGGGGTTACAATCCAATCACACAGTTCTAAAATGAAGAAATAATGATAATAAAAAAAATTCATTCAAGGTAAAGGGGGGTTTGACCAAAACCCCTGAACCTCCCCCCCCCCCCCCCGATCTTCCCCTGTAAGTCTAATACCTAAAGTAAATGACTTGGGTCATCAGTGACTCACCTGCTGGACTAGAAAGTGTGGTCTCATTTCTGCAGAGAACTGAAGGGGTTGGTGGGAGGGTCACTCAAGTGACTGATTTGACTGGGCTTGATTTTATCAACTTTTCTAGTAGAGCTTCTCACTGTGTCTGCTGTATCTGTGATTGTGTTTGTGCTTAAACAGGAACCCGCACTATAAAAAGGTCTGTGCCCAGAGCCCATCACCTTCAGTTGTCACTTTGAAGAGACATGACATGAAATAAGCAGATTATTCTTGTGTGAAATTGTTTTGTGTAACATTTGAATAGAATAACTAGTTACTTGAGAAACATAATATATTGTAGTAGTAAAAAGAAATTATGTAAGTGCTCATATTATGTCTCAACAAAACACGCGTTATGCTAATAAGCAAAAATTTTAGGAAGTGTGAAATCCTGACGAAAAAGGAAATTTTAACAAAAGTTCTTATAAAACGAAGAACGAAACAAAACTAACTTTGCTTGCGTTTTTTTAACACTACTGTATAAAGGAAATTATTACAAATATAAAAGGTGACTACAAACGTTTTTATCACTCAGAAAGAAGTTGAGCCGGCGTTTGGTCCAATTATTGAACTTTGGAAGGTGTCAGAATGATGTGGGGACAGCTACCCCTCTTATAGCCCAGATCCTTGTTTAAGTTGCTGGAAGAAATATTCCTTAAGTCAAAGACTGAGACGATTTCTGATCCAAAAAAATATTGATAACATGTATGATTACCTGCTTCCAGCTTCAGCAAACACAAATGGAACCAAGTAGCCATGAAAAAGAAACAATCTCGCAACTAAAAGCAAGCTTACCCCAACAAGAAGCAAAACAGAAACGAAAGAGAAAGGTACCAGCTGGTCCCAACCCACTGTCAGTAAAGAAAAAGAAAAAAGGCCATAACAAACCTGCAGGGGAAAACCAGAGTGAAGAGGTATTGATAATAGTAATAATATTAAAAATCTTTTGTTCTTCTCTGCTTTTGTTGTTTGCCTTTTATTGAACATTTCCAACCATAATACCTGACGATGGTGTATGCCACACCGAAACGTAGTTGAGTTTTACTTTTATAAACTACTTTTATAGTAAAATGTACAACTAAATCTCTTGTTATAATAATAATAAAAATAATAATAATAATAATAATAATAATAATAAAAATAATAATGATAATAATAATAATAACAATAACAATAATGATAATAATAGTAACAATAATAATGGTAATAATAATGATAATAACAATGATAATGATACTGATAATGATTTAATAATTATATTGATAATAATAATTATTAATAACAACTCGTTGCAACTTCTCTACAGGGTTGCTCTACATCAGCAAAGTTAAGACTCAAATAAAACAAATATAAAACAAGAATACTTGATTTAATACTAGCTCATTTTGATAGTAAAAATCTTTAAAACTATTTGAGTATACATCAACATTATTAGAGTTGTCACATTTTACTCTTCAGCGTTCTATTTAGACCAAAAAAATGAGAAGGCGAATGCATATATAACCTTTTGTAACAAGTACAATGACACAATGGAGAAGAGGGGTTCGTTTGATTTATTGGAACTAAAAATTGCGATGGTCTCGTTTGATCCGCAACCTTAAATTTTTAAGAGTACGCGACTTTGCGAAAAATGCGCTAAAATAGACATTGTGGCTGATAACCGTTATTTGTCTGCAGACGATAAGGAAACGTAAACGAAAAAGAAGGAAGATTCCTGAGCACGTGAAAGTAGCCCTTGGATTCGATAAAGGGAACACAAACAGCTAACAAAAGCTCTTGTACGACTCCGTGGGTTATTATGGAATAGTACAAGTTTGAACTATAAACTGGAGAACTTTAAAAAGGCACTCAGTGAGCAGTTAGTTGAAACACGCAAATTCATTCTATTTATTTGTTTTGTTGTTTATTATGAGAGAAAGTTTTCCTTATTAACGTTTTTTACAAAAAATAGAAAGGGTGCTTATTAATAATTAATAAATATGCGTTGAACAATTCCTAGTTTTTTGTTCTTGTTCGATAGTGTTGTCTGTTTTCGGTATTTTCAATTTTACAGGGTAGAAGATACGCTGCTTAAGTTAAAGTACTTAGAAAATGATATGACTGACTAACCGAAGGTTCTGTCCACTTGTTGGTCACCTTTTTTTGCATAATGTTTGTACTATCTGTATTGAGTTTTGGTATCACGATTCTGTCGTTATAATTCTTCGTAACCTCTTTTACCCAATTTTATGTTGCATTTGTAATCCAGTGCGGCCATCTCGTGGCGCAGATTGCCTTGGTGCAGTTAAACCGTATTTTGCCTTTGGACTGTAATTCGAAGATAGGGTGCTAGCTATTTTTCATGCTGTTTGTTTTGTTATTCGTAAGAACTAGCAGTGGCTGCAAATAACAGTTAGGAAGATTAAATGTTTATACAGACATAACTCGAGAACGCATCTGCCCACACTATCTTGCTTTTTGTTTATTAATTTCCTTGGCAAAAAGGCGAACTTCCGCTTGTTCGAGTTGGGAAAGTTCATATTTAGATTTAGAAATTTTTTTGTGTATTAAAATTGTCCTCGTAGGTAGACGAGGGTGAATGGTTTCGTCAAAGCTGTTTAGAGTGACATTCGTTTTTTACGTAAAACATCTATCTCGTTTAGCGTTTTGCGACTGCTTTGCTAATGGTGTTTTTGTTTTATTGAACTTCAAACACCAAAACTTTACAGTACGTGTTTCCGTTGTTGTTCGTTCAGCGTACTTCAGCTCAAAGCTCTGATCGATTTCCGAAGTGGCTCAAGTGTCCTTTTGTCAGACATCCACTGTTGAAACTTTCAGTTTTGGTTCGCAAAAAGACAAGAAGGCCCATTACCCGTCATTGTTTGTACATTGTGGAGTTTTCTGACACAGAGTTGAGGGCATTGTGCACAAGAATAGACAAATACACAAAGACCTATGTGTGCGAACTTGTTTCAGTGCCTTATACTTTGTAGTTGTTTCACGACTAACTTGGTCGACTACAGCGATGTTTATTTTTCGATTCAAGTGTCTGAAAACTTGCTGAAGGTTATATGAAGGTTGCGTCGTGAGAACAATTTCCTTTCCTAAGGTATGTCAGTCTTTGTGTACTTTTGAAGTAATTAGTCAGCTCTCAAAAGCGGTGGTTGAAAATGTTTGGTTTAAGAAACTTTTTTCCTAACGTATTTCGATATATCTAGATTGCAATTTAACAAAAATTGTGTTACCCTGTTCTGACTGCAAACCACGAACCTACAATGAATCAACTTTAATTTCTTAAAAAAGCAAAGAATTATCAATTTTTCAATTTAAACGAAAGTTTGTTTTGTAAGTAAGCGTGAAATTATTTAATGACGCCACTGTAAATGGAAAAGACAGTTTTGTTAAACTGTCGCTTTTTTCATCAAATAGAATTGGTTTTTCTTTGCACGTTGTTCAGTTATTACAAATCTTGTAACGTGAGGCAAATGACTTTATCTCTAAAGAATGATGAACATTCCGCAACATGCATTGAGCAGAGTAATTAGATTTGTGGGTGAAGAAAGCCCCGAGCTGAAACAAAAATTAACCGCCAATTATTAAATTTTGTGGTTTTAGAAAGCATTCATACACCTTTGTTATCAACCAGAGGTCGTGCACTGTGTTGTTTCGGGTGATATTTCTGGACATGACGGCGCTTATTGCCCGATCTTGCTACTCAGAAATCAGAAACTGCTTTTTGTTTTATAACATACGCGAGCCAGAGGCAAAGCTTTTTAAAGTCTTTCCCAGCTGTAAGAGATGATCTGTAAGAGTGCTACTATAAAGGAAACTTTGAACAGTTTTCACAGAATACTCGGCATCTCGAGTAAAATATACAAAACCGTAAATATCTTGTTTTTTAGTTTGAGTTGAAGTTTCACATTGACCAGTACTTGCGTGTTGCTCAGTATTGAACCATGTTTAGCAATGGAAATTCTGACGTTGTGTGGGAAAACAGATTTCCTTTTTGGAGTGTGTGTGTTTCGAGCAACCAATTTTTTAGAAAAATGACATATCCATTTTAAATATCATACCAACAGCCGTGAAAATTTGGGCTTTTCTAGCAGACGCCGGAATAAGTTTTCTGCCATTTATCTGCATGTTTGCAATAAACCAGTCGCGAATATATTTCAGTTGCACTGATAGGTTCAGTGTTATTCTTAATTTATGTTTAGATATAAAACCTGATTTACAGAGGAAACCAATATATCGGTTAAATAGTCAGAGGAGAAAATTATTTGGGTGTTCTCTTAACATCCGCGACGCGTGTGTCGTATTTTATTTTTTTGGTCACTTGATATGACTGAAACTATTTATTGTATATCTGAGGCTGAACATAATGTAGCCTTTTCGTGGCACAACATGGGAATTAATCTCAAAAAATACTGTTCCTGCATAAAAACTGGAGTAATAACAACTTGGGTTTTGTTCACGTCTCGATTCAATTCTCTTCCATACAACAACAGTTTGATAGCCCAGGAATAGAACCTAAAAAGATAGTCCATAAAATGACATAATGCCTTAATGGCTGTAATTAGTTTTACGTGGTATAATTTCTCCGAGATTGTGTCTGCTTCATTATACTTCATATTTTACCAACTAAGGTGTTTGTTTTAACGTTTGTGCTGATCTGCTTCAAGAGATACTAACGCCAAGCTTATTTCAAAGGCAAAGTTTTCCCTGTCTAACAGAACTGCGGTATATTTATCCATTGAATGTTCGACTCTTGTTTAATATTTAGAGTATGTTTGTTATTTCTGTCACGCAAAAATGATATTACGAATAATTTGGTTCTGTTCACTCAGTAGCAAAATCGAGCTCGACAAATGCTTTTTTTAGTTAAATGCAGCTGTGTAAGTTTGGCTGTAGTATTTAGAATTGCAAAAACCGTGTTAAAGTTCTGATCAACTGCCTTGCAAGCGCTGTCGTATTAATGCTGCATCTTTGTCTAGACTGACTGTAAGTACAAATGATTTAATTTGCGTGTGCGTTTTTTTTTTCAGACAGCAGTATAAGTTTAGTAAAGTGTGCTTGGTAGGACTGGTTTGAGCATTCGAGCAAGTAGATTGATACTTTTTATTAAATTTTGTTTTGAAGATCGTTTTGCAATTTCGTGTTTCAGCGATGAGCTGCAAACAGTACCGCCAAACAGACCTCGATCGCTTCGTGTAGCCAATGGCGTAATTAATATGGCCGACTCGAGCATACGAAGTGCTCTTTGATTTCTCAAACCATTTAGTTGAATTTGAGTTTATATAAATCTACCAAGCTTACGATTTCATCAAGACCTTCGTATCAAGAACATCGTGTTATCGAGTTTGTATGATATTTACATATTGCTTATTGAAAGAAACAGAAAAACAGACTCGGCATAATTATTTTAGCTGCGTCATTATAGTCGATGCATGGTGGTGTTTAGATTTTTTTTCTTCTAGTGTTTTCGAATTTATCGCTGATTTTCAACTTGATTGTCACTGGCTGTTGTTAAAGTGTAACCGGTCTCATGTACATCAGTTAGTTTATCTAAACTCAAAACACAGTGCAGAATTTCGTGATGTCTATTGCTGACGGAGAAAGCTAGGCCAATATGAGAGACACCCAAAATTCGCTGAGAAGTGATTTTATCTTAAGACATCATAGGTGAATGAAACTATTTAAAAAGTAATTAATTTTTAGAGCTTCATTCGTTTAAGCTTTGCTCACTTTAACAACTGCAATGAAAAAAAAATCCTGAAATTTGGAATAAAGAATTAGCTATTTAAGTACATCTTTAAAATTGAGCGTTAACCGTTCATTGTTTTGTTTGTTTCAAGAAGAGCAAAGCTTTGCGAAAAATTACCCCTGCATTTTCTTTCCTTTTCATACTATAAGCTCTCTTCTAAGATAAAGTTACTGTGGGCGCATTTGCGTTGAATTTGAATAGGCATAATTTCAAATCGTCTTGTATAGAACTGAAATCCTATCAGCTCTATCTGTGCCAATGATTTTATCTCAGTTATTTTCGAGTTTTGAGTGATATTTGCTGGTGTAAACTAGTTGGCACATATATGTTGGTTTTTTTGGATTGAATATTTTCAAATTTTAAGAAAGTTACTGAACACATTTACATTTTGATACATAAGTTTAGCCATCAGTTAAAATAGCAAATGCAAATATATACACGCTGAATAACTTCTCTTAATTTTGATTTGGCGTTTTTCTGTACTTGTTTTAACCTTGACGTTTTAAATCCTACACTTTTCTTATTTGCATAACCCATGGTTTGTTCTAGATCCACTTATAGTTTCTGTTGCAAAGATTTAAATATAAAGAATAATAGTGCGAGATCGAAATTGAAGGTGAATCAATATAAGGACCCATTAAATGGTGGGATGCAATGTTTGAAATTAGAATTTTAGTTTGTTTTGCAGTCCGTTGAAACTTGTTTCAGTAACGACCGAAACTGATTCCACGAGACTTTGATTTTGAAACTACAAATCATTCGATCTTTTCTTTACGTATAACGAATTGTTCTTGTCGTATATATTTAAATATTATACATGCGAGAGAGAAGGAGGAAGCAATGTCGATGCTTTGAAAATTATATCGACTAGAATAAAATGCCATTGTAGCAATATTTTGCTCTCAAACAGAATCTATGAATATTTTTATGCACAATAAAGATTTGGAGAAACTCTTAAATTGACTCATTGTTTCAGTCGAAACACGAGTGCATGTCCTAAATGGTTGTTGTTTGAACTAGAAACATTTTTTATCGCCTGTTAGCAATATCCATTTTGTTGTGGGCTGTATGTAGTAGGCGTCTCAGAACCAGCATATACGACAAAAATTTGCGTCAGTAATTTGCAGTGGCTCATTCTTTTTATAGAACTCTTTTTATAACAATTGCGTTGTTCAAAATCAGGCAAAAATGTAAAATGTCTACCATCATGCTCCAGCTTACGTTTACAGGTTTAGCTGAATACTTTTAAGTGTTTCGGTATACAGTAGAATTTATTCCTTTTTGTCAAAATGAACTCGTTCTGTTGTTCACTGACGATATTTTTGTGAATTAGTAACATGTATATGTAAATTGTTTTGTAATTGTAAAAGAGAAATTTTAGTATTTGGAAATCTGTTGTCCGCTACCCTATTCCCGTATCTTTATTATTCATATCGGTAATTTATCTGAGAATCATTTTGTTTAGGTACTTCGGCGGACGTAATAAACATGTCAAGAATCGAATATGAGTCTTTTGAGACTAAAATCTTTTTCAAGATGCATCTTAAAATGAGGGGAAAGTTCCTGCACGATTCTTCCAAAACAAAACGTGAAAACTGAAGGTGTATGTAGATGATTATACGAATATAAAGAGACTTTTATAGTTCTATTCGTAATAAGTTGATAAACCTAGCCAGTAACTCGATACAATTATTATTCTCCATATTTGCTCAGTTTGTCTGTGTTTAAATGTAACTTAGTTTTTTTTTATAAAAACACTAGTCTTTCTATATGGTAGAATCGACGAATCTTCAACAGTGTTCTGTTCTAATTACACGCGATCGTAAACGTCGTGTAAGAGGTTTTTGCCCCCTTAGTTACATACGATAAGATCGAGTTGGATGAGAATATGTAAAGCGTCGCTGTATCGCTATGTGTCTCGCTTGGAGCTAGAAGTTTCGAAAACAAGCAATATAGGAGTTTGATAAAGTTCTTGTGTTGCGCGAGGGTGTATTTTGACGTAAAGTGCTTTTGACTTGATATGCGCGGGTTGTATTCTGTGTTTTAAATTATCTTGTCTGTGTTAAATCACGAGCATCTTCGAGTAATGTCCGTTTGTTCCTGACAGCTGTTGAGGAAACTGAACTCTGTTAACTATTCTGAAGACTCGGACAGTCAGTGTTGTGAGATAGCTCAGGAAAGGTACTTGAAGCTTAGGAACGAATTATGAATGATTTTAACCCTTGCATATAGAATCACATTGTCATTGTATTTGGAGAATTTGTGTTTATCAGAAGTTAAAAATATTTGAGCATGATAAGGTTTGTGACTGGACTGTTGCGGTTTGTGAGTGTTGAATACATATGCATTGACAGCACTTTGCATGATGGTAGCTAGTATAAAGCATTCTTTAGTTCTTTATTCACAACTCCTTTTGTTTGAAGTCTTAAAGTTTTACAAGGATAAAGCTAACACATGAAAATGTTGACTAATTGATACAAACATACATTGACCAAGTCTAATTCAAACGAGGGTATGGTTTTGGAATCGACAGACACTATGTTCTTTCTTTTTCCAGTGAGTAGATTTTATCGAGTTCAATCTATACTGACCATTGTGAGTTCAGCCTGAGCCTAAGCTTATTTGAGTGTCGGCGTAAATGTAGAATGAAGAGGGGTCAAACTAGTTTCAGTTCATACCAAGACTCTTTGTCTATGATTGTCTGCAGTTATGAACTGCTTTTTTGTGTAATTTTTAACGCCTGACGTTTTTCTTGACGTCTAGAGTTATAAAACGGATTTAACAAAGTCAGTCATAGTGTCTGCGGTTAATAAGAATAAATCATCTTTTGATCTTCTGACTTCTGTTGTTTCTGAATCACCTGCTTGTGCTTTCGTTGTATATATGCAATAAAAGGAAGCAAAACAAAACAAACAAAAAAAAAACAAACCAAAAGACAACCCCATTGCATTACGCGCTTTTTTTTATAAGAACCAATATTAAACTTTCGGCAGAGGCTGGGCTATTCGTAAACTTAGTTTGCGATTTCAGCCTCAAAAATTGACCTCGTTTACTAAAAGAGCTTAGAAGAAGCAGAAATTTCTGATATTTCTAAAAGAGATGTGTGGTTAGAAATGTTGTTATGAATTAACATGCACATCTCAAGTGTCAGGTCAAAATTTCAGCCTGGTTATTGTTCTTTGTTGTTAGCTTGTTCATAGTTTGTGAGAGCTCTCGGCCTGAGTGTTATTATGAAGTTTGTTCTTATAAAAAGCGTGTATATTTTGTAGCGAACATGTTGACAATGTTGTTTATGGAATTGCGAACGCTTAGCGCTACCATACCGATTAAACAAGAGTCAAGGAGGGCGAATATATTTCGAACAAGTCACTTCAATTTTGTTCTTCTCAGATAACAAATCATGCGGCTATTAAATTCTAACTTTTGAACCAGTTGATGAAACCCTATAAAGTGACCATTCATTTTGCTTGTCTTGAAGAGTAGAAATGCATGATTGGTGCTATTTCTTCTAACTTTTGAACCAGTTGATAAAACCCTATAAAGTGATTATTCGTTTTGACTATTTTGTTTGTCTTGAATTGTACTAAAAGTGATTAACGATATACTTTATATAACAGTAAACTTTCACTTCGCTTGGCTTGAATGAGTGGATTAAGTAAATGTTTGACCTTTTGGCAACTCAAGGGAATATATCAGTGGTGTTAGAATGTGTAAAAACTTGACATTCATGCAGGAAAGAACTTGTCAGCTTCTGTTGGGCACAAACAATTTTCTTTTGGGGGATCTTTATTTTCATATCAACGTTTCTATTGTGTAATATTTTGAATCATTGTAATGCCCCATTTTGGAGTAAGAACTCTGTATAGTTTTCAACTTTTCTAAGCACTTTGCATTTGGTACTCGTAGTACTCATTGACATCGCGATTTCGTTTTTGAAGCTGCATCGTCAATGCTGTTGTTACGTTTGACGATTGTATACTGTTGTGAATCTCGAGTTTTTTCCCACTAAGTATATATCCAGAGGTAGTATTTTAAGATATGACTTCATACGCTTAATATTTTGAATCATTCTAATGTCCCATTTTGGAGTAAGAACTCGGTATAGTTTTCAACTTTTCTAAGCATTTTGCATTTGGTATACTCATAGTACTCATTGACATCGCGATTTCGTTTTTGACGCTGCATCGTCAATGCTGTTGTTACATTTGACGATTGTATACTGTTATGAATCTCGAATTTTTTTTCCACTAGGTATATATACAGAGGTAGTATATTTTAAGGTATGACTTCATACGCTTGGACTCTCACACTACAGATTACATAGAGCAGTCGCTGTTTCAGCCAGTTGCGTATACCTTAAAGTTTGAAGAGGGACGCTTTCAAAACTCCTTCAACAGAAAACTTTCGAAGATATATTTTGAACCTCGCTTTCGTATGTTTTTGATATAGCAGAGAAGTGTCATTTCTATTTTCACAAAACTTCCCACGCTTTTGTTATTGGATTTATACAATTAAGATAAGATATTGGATTAACAATTCTTTGAAACCTTGTAAAATCAAACATTAATTGTGAGGAAGAAATTAATGAGTGAAACTATTTGACTTGCTGGCTAGATTTCCATGATCCAGTCATAATCATCCTTTGAAAGCTATTCGTCTCTTGGTTGAGAAATTCGATCGTATACAATGAAAACCTACAAGAGTGTTGTTCACCGAATTAGTGCAAGTTGAAGAAAAAGTAAAGTTTGATTACACATATACTGTAGTTCAGTTCTGCCATTACAGACTACCTTTTTGCAGGTTAATAATAATAATATTGCCATACATCTATAGTATGCCTTCAATATCCTCTCTTCTTTCTTCTTATCACTTTAAGAAGATAGTTTGTTAAGCAATTTTGGTTGGCTTAGTTAACGATTACCCTAACCCTGTCAACTTTAAGACTTTGGAAAAATTATAGAAATCATAGAAAAATCTGAATGAAGTAGAAATGTCAGTCCACTTGAAATTTTTGTTCGTTGGATTGAAATAATATTCTTAATATTGAATCTTTCTAGGAAATATTTTTTAAGGAAAGTTGAATTTTGAAACTTGTTAAATTTACTTGACTGAATTTTGGTTAACTCTCTTTAAACTTGAAAACAAAAAAAGAATATTTAGTAGTGCAGTTTTGTTACACAGACAGAGTGTGGAATAGCTATTTTTCTTCTATTTTTAGCTGTTTATACATGGCTTAGCTTAGAAAGAACTAACTGTTTAATTGTTAAGAAACAGCGGCTATTTTTTCAGTTGTTAATGAAGAATTAAAGTTCGGCTTGATTTGTCTGATTATATAATTGCCTCCAGTGTGAAATCTTGACTCATCCATGCTGTTGTGTTCTCTGTAATTGCCTGCTAATTGTATTCATTACCCGAAGCACGACATCTTTGTTTGCCGGGACAACCGTCCATGCAAACAGTTTGAGCAAAACTATTGTGCAGTCAAAGCACCTCAGATGTTCTAAATAATGACAACGAGTTGGTCTGGGAAAGATTGTTATCTTTCTAATCTACAGGAATCGTTTTTTCAGCAGTCGATATTGAAAGTGATAGTCGAGACCACTTGCTATTGTATTGATACAGGTTCGGGCAAGGTTCCCATATTACCCTGTCAGACAACTTTGAAAGTTATACACACTTACCTTAGCTTTACAATACAGCTAACCTGGTGCTTTGATTACGACAGTTGAAGAGGTGCAATAATTTATGATAGCTTTGACCCCATTAGTGCCATGTATATGACTGTCCTTGGCCCACGGAACCCCGTTGTCTTCCACTTGTCAAGATTCGAAATAGATATAGCCGCAAGGATTAAGTAATCGCTCTGAAAACCTAAAATGCAAGATTGGGGATTAAGGTTATTTCCGCACAAAACGCCCATAGGAAAAACTGACAACAGAAATTTGTCTGTTAAGAAGATTAAAATATTTTTCTTTGTCGTAAAACGATTCGGAATTCGTTTTGAACAGATTTGCCTTGCTGTTCGCCTAACAAGTTGCCTTTCTTGTTTCGACTTGCATTACCATAACAAAATAAAGACGGTTGACAAAAGATTTGTTTTTAGACATGACTAAATAATATTTCCAGTTTTCAGTCAAAACGGTGTTGTTTGTGAGTTGATTTCAGTTGAACAGATCGTTTGTGAAAATTTACTAAAAACTCAAACTATCTGGAAAATGGAGATTCTCGCAATAGAAAACCTCGGCAACGGAGGAACAAATTTCTCAGTCAGTGTGAGTAATAACAAATGAGAATTATTAATACATACACCCCCGTTGTGACCAATTCAAAGACAACTTAGGTGACACGAGTGGCTTCCGTGCGTTCCCTAATTTATGTGTTTACAGTCGCTACTGAAATGATCGCCTTTACTGACCGTTTTATTTGATAACCCGTGTAGACTACCGATAGGCGTTCTTTATCCCATGTAGGAGGTATCCGAACTCTTGTTTATCAAATCACGAATATGACACACTTAGCACGCAAGCGTTGTGGAAAACAACACTATACTCTCTCACTGAAAGATCTTTTCTAAGTCCTCATTTAGCGAACTTTCCTTGATATCTTCGCAGGATAATTTGTTTTCTATTTTCAGTTTGTAGTTGCTGTGGTTGTCTTTTGTGAAAGTTCACTCAAATAGTTGTCCGTTTTGAAATCATCTTAACACTGTCTTTGGGTCATGATATTGAACACGATTAGATGTTTGTATTTAGTGTGTTTGGTAATACTTTAAACAAGAGTTATAAAACGAACGTATAGTTTGCAAGCAAACACAATCAGTGTAAGGTCGTTTTATATAGTTCCTTCGCCTTGGCTGGATCTTGCTTATACGACAAGCAGTGGCGCGTGCATGCCCCGAGTCTCCCCTGACTCACCAGTCGGTCAAACGAAAAAGAATTGCAAAGTGCAAACAAGCATAACACTTAATTGTTACTTGGTTCGTACACCAAGAATTTAAAAGCAAACCAAAAATTTATCTATTTTAATAATTCTCAATAAAAATTCTTTACATTCAGCAGTAAAGCAGTGTTGATGATTTTAGTTTGGTTTTAGTTTGTTAGAATCTCGAAGTGCCTTAGTCAAAAAATTATGGAGAGTTCACACATTTTTCTCAAAAAACAAAGTAATCAGAAATTTCGGTACGTTTTTTTTGTTCTTAATTATTTGCCAAAGTGAGCCCCTTTTTGTCAATATTTCTATGCCAAGCTATATTTTATAATTATGTCCAGGCCTGTAATTCACTGATGTGTCACTGGGACTCTTTAGGACAGACGAACCAATATGAAATCGTGTTAACTTTTGAAAACAGTGAAAGATGGTTATGAGTTCATCAATTTCGTGTACAAACGTCCAATACTATAAAATTTCTAGTTTCAGACTTTTAGTCTTGCTTGATGATACGAAGTTGCTGCACAACTTAATTCGCTATATTATTAAAGATAAAGGTGGTTTGCCTCTTGTTTGAACCTCGAAGGAGAGTGGGAAAACTGAGTCGTTGGTTTGGCAATTGAAAACATGGCATGTAGAACTTCATTTCGCTCAGGAAGTTGTGGTTTACATTTAGTCTCTGTGTTTTTATTTATTATTTGGTCGATGGTGATCGGATTTCTGTTGCTTATATAATTAAAAAGGCTTTTATGTGATAATACTATAACACATTAGGGGAGGAGGGCTGAGTAAGCTAGTGAGGTAAAAATAAAAGGAGAATTTTGTTGATATAGTCAGCAACCTTTAGCGTTTCTTAATATTAACTTTACAGCTTTTTTATTTCGCGATAAGATAGAAGCGTTTAAAAAGTTGACGTACAAGAAATCGTGCAATGGCCATCAGGGTTCTTTGTTCTCGTTTCCCTTAATTAAGCGACGTTTGCACTTGGACTTTCGAATAGATAATGTATTTCGACTTTCACACAGTGGGAAGCCTATTGTTTTCAGCCCTCGGCACTGACGCAAGCAAAAAGCAAATACTGGTCCTTGCACAGTTATGAACAAGAAACAACATCACTATAGAATTTAGATATATCTATAGATGTTATATACAGATATAAAAATGAAACATATTAGAATGTTTCTTTAACGGAGTTACTCGTGCTTAAGAAAACCTAAACGAAGGAATTACAAAGTGATGTTCCTATCCTCAGCCTTGGAATATCGTTGTGTGTCTTAATTGAGGGGTCAAAATGATTTTGCTTTTCTTGCTTGAATAACTCCGCCTTAGAATATTAATCCTAACAACAGGTTACTTTTACCAAAAACCACTGAATTTTTCACTTTTTCGAATCCTATAAAGTGACTTCTCAATTTGCTTGCCTTGGAGAGTAGAAATGATTGAGTTTTTCCTTACTTTTGAATCAGTTTATGAAACCCTTTAAAGTGATCTCTCAATTTTCTTGTCTCAGAGAGTAGAAATGATTGGTGTTATTCGTTATAACTTTTGAACCAGTTTATGAAAATTATCCTGTTAAGTGACCACTCATTTTGTTCCTTTTGAAGAGAAGAAACAATTATTGTTTGTTCCAACTTTTGACCAAGCAGCAAAAACCCTATTAACTCCCCTCTTTACCGTCACCGTTTTTAAAAGAAATGTTCAGTAAACTTTCATGATTGGGTATTGTTCAGCAAATTTGCTTTTCTGAAAACTTGACAGAGGAAGCCGAAAAAGGCTAAAATCGAACTTTCACAAATAAACTACTAAGGTATTGTGTGTCGAAATAAATGCGAATTTGAGATTTCGGGTCATTTTGACTTTGAGAATATGTAAACTTCATCGCTTCGTATTCATGTAAACAGGTAATGAGAGTACCTTAACGATGAAGTAGACAATACGTTGCGACTATTTGTTAACGATCCGTAGTACAAAGAAAAATCTTTTTGAGATTGAAAACTTGCAAGTTGTAATCGCTATACTTTAATCCTTAAATTTGAATTAGCTGTAGAAATAGCTAATTATTTTTTGATCGATTCGTATAGTTGTGTCAACTTTATCAAGCAATAAATTTAACAATTATTTATTGCCATATATTTGATGGATTTAATTCAAAGGACTTGACGCGATCGCCCGACGGCATCCCTTGTGAATCAACGCAGGTTTTTTAATTGATCTATTAATATTATGAAGTGGGTATAAGTTAATTACAGGAAGGCAATCTCGAGGACACTTTGGCATCGAAAATCTTTCACTGTCATACACATACGATGTTTGTTTTCATTAAGTTACAAAAAATAGAATCGATGTCATAAGCCTTGTATCTTTTTCTAACTAAATATGAACAAGAAATATTATAGGTTTACAGCAATTGCGGTGGTTACTCAACCGACACAGCACAATGAGGGTATAACATTGATTAAGATGTAAATTCAGCAGCGTTGAAAACTGCAAACTCGACATCTTTTTTATTTGCTATTGTTCCGATATTGTTTCATAACATTAACCCTGTAACGACTTTTGAGATCATCGTATGATTGTGAATTTTGATATAGTACATGCGCTTTCACACAAAGAGAAAATATTTGTTTCTGTTTCTTTCAGTCGGCTCTGGACTAAACTTTGTCAAGAAATTTATCAAAACAAGTCTGTTTATAACGCGTTGGCAACGGTTAGATGTTGTTGGAGTTTTGTTTCGAATACTTTATTTCGTTTTAACTACTCTTAGTTACCACAAGAATATCGATTTTGTTTGTTATTGGTTTTAAACTTTGACTTGTTCTTATTCATTGACATCATGCACTTTTCTGCTTTCGTCATTATAGTGCTGCAATATTATTAATTGACTGCAGCATCATTTCTCTACCCTCATTGTATGAGGCAGTAACTATTCTCGAATTTGTTAAAAGTGCCATAAGGCGTTGTTACAATGTGTTAAATTCGTTTTTTGTTTTGTGAGAAAAGGACGCTGTTATGATGGCGCCATTTTGTCTTTCCGTGCCAATATATCGTTTGTGTGCATTTTCTGTTATCACTCCCAACACTTGAGTTTCCTAATTAAATGTTCAACAGGCGATTTAACTTTATTTGGTGCTTATTTAATTCACTGTAAACACGAAAAACTTATTTGAACTAAAGCAATTTTAAAAAAAAACTCCATTCTTCACGAGACATTCTAAGTTTTGATTAGTAAAAAAAATTAATTCTTCATGAGACATTCTAAATTTTGATTAGTAAAAAACTCAATTCTTAATTCATGAGACATTCTAAGTTTTGGTAAGTAAATTGCATGCATCAATCCCTTAGCGACTATTGCCATTGTAATTGTCTAATTACAGAAAATTAAAAATGTTTGGTTTTGTTATCGCAATCAGTAAGTTAAAAAGCAAAATTATCGCTGTAAAGGTTTTAAGAAATAGATATTTATCAATCTGATCATGATGGACCAAATAAGCCACTATTCTAGCACGCTGCTAAGGACTATTTAATTTTAACTACCAACTTTTACTTATTACGATAGTTGAATTCGGATTTAAAGGAATATGATGTTCTTACATAACAGCTATTTATTCACAAATCCCCGGTACTAGACTACACCTAAATGGCTTTTCCATTCGAAAAGGAGTTTGTTTGGAACACCAAATCTCGTAACCATACTACGTGCCTTAAGCGTAATGAGTATGCTTTGGTTTAATCATGAGGCAAGTTTCTTGAAGAGACCTTTTTCCAGTTATGAAATCATAACAACTCAGCCTTGAACCCTTTCATTCTCAGTCAGTTATTAACATCTAGCTTCTCCCTACATAACACATACAGAATAAGACATTTAGTAATGAGAAAATTAGAGTTGATCAAACAAAGAGGACTACTAAAGCGAAAAAGCAAATTTCTCCTAACTGACTTGTTCCATGAAAAGGAAAGGGCTCTACCAAATATCTGGGACTGAATCAATGCACTGAGAAATTGAGTCGTTCAAAGGTTTTCTAGGTTCTAAGGTGCATTATCTTTTACGTTTCCTTAATAATATTGACTCTGTTTTGTGACAGTGGAGTTTTTAAGGTAGAGTAAGCTGTTGAGATATCATTTTTTACATGTCTTATTATTTTTATGGAAACATGGAAATAGTTAACAGCTGACCATGTTTTTTCGATCCCCTTTCTCCTTTTCTGTAACCAGCATACACGAATTTGAAGAAAGCTCTCAATTTCTTATATTTTAAAATATTAATCATTTACTGTTTCTTCTGTGAGAAGATCAAAGTGTTTGATTGTTTTCATTATTTCAACAACTGCGGCATCCAAGGTCTATAATTTTGTTAGTAAAATTGTGAAATCAGATTTATTTCGTTATAAAAATATTCATAGTATACTATAGTCATTTCAAGGAAGAAATGTGTAGTGTTCGAAGAAGCGTTTAAACGTTGGTAATATTTTAAAGCAGTTCTACTTAAATCTCTCTCAGTTTATCTCAGAGAAATGTAAATGTCGCAGTATATTGCTCAGCACTGAGTTTAGTAACAGTAAGTCGGTGGACGTGTTGCGAACATCTTTGAATTTGAAAATTATAAGATCACCGAAGTTCGTGTAATTTTCTTAGATTGTCTTTTATGTTTCTTTTTCCTCCGAAGAGTCTGATTTTCACTGATTTTTTGTTTCCTTTATATCTACGCACCTAAAGCGTAGTAAAACAAATAAAGCATAGAAGCTATACTTTGAGTGATGGTATGCCGGTGTATGATGTTTTCAAAGTTAAACAAATTCCGTGAAGTTGTAATTCAGCATACGAAGTCCAGGTTCTTCTTATTCACAGATTATCGTTTTTGGTACAGTATAAACAAGATATCAAAGAAAATTGTGCTACTGCATGCAATTTGACCTAATTAAGATTCTATTTTAATATTTAATCCAGTTTAGTATATGTGCATAGAAGAGTTAGCTTAGCAAAATTATGTCATGTATGTAGAAAGAAGGAGTGTTGATACAACTGAAATAAGAATTTTAATCCAAGAATATTAACAAAACTTTACAGAGATCGAAAGCTCTCTTTATTTTTTCTAACCTTAATCGGGCCAGTTTTCCATCTCGTTGCACGTTTTGTTTTGCTTTGACGAAAATAATTTATCATAGTTGTTTGTGACAGAACTTGGACTAAATTCTAAGTGCTTAGAATGAGGCTGCACGTTACTAAAGGAAGATTCGGCGTTACTGATAAAACGAATGAACGCGGTTAGCTTCTCAGAATAATTTGGCTTCGTATCCTCTCCGTCGTGTTTTTGATACCACGGTATAGTGCAGTATATAGATTCGGTATTTGTTTACATTTAGATTCTTTGTTAGACTGAATTAAGTTTGTTCATAATTAAAATCTGTCAGCTTGCACGTTTTGCTAATGAGCTTTTAGTTTTTTTAAGGTTTTAGTAAAGTGAGAAAAGAAATTTTGTGACCTTTAGCATGGCCTTCAGTCGTGCTATTAAAACTTGCATTTCAGTCGGACCACGTGCTGTACTTTTTATCGGTTGATATCGGACGTATAGACGGCAGTTCGAGCTATACATCTTCTTAAATTTTCGACAATGTTAGGACCATTTATTAGTGTTTAACTATTGGTTTCTTGTATTTAAGAAAACAATGGAATATTCAGTAATGGTATTTCGAAAATTTAGTCTTTGGAAAATCGGGCCATGCACGTCATCCGGTCGATATCCGTAGATATAGACTGCAGCTCAAGATGTCTCACTTAAGTTTTCAACCACGTTAGAACCATTTGTAAGTGTTTAACTATATTGGTTAAATATGTATAGCAACAAATGGAATATTGTTAGTATTTTGAAATTATAGTTTTCTGCGTTTTTAGTGTTATTTGCATACAGTTTATTAAAGTGCCGAGTCATCTACCCGCCAGGCGTACTCTGTATAATAACTTCCTGTTGGTATATTTGAAATTCAGTTCCTTCCTCGACAGTTGCGCTTTAGACATTGTTTATTAAGTTAACTGCATTTTGAATTTTCAGTTATGCGAGTTTATACCGTGCATTTGCTACCAACGCGATTGATACTGTAAATTCGCCTGGTTTTGACTCTATCAGAGGTTGTAAGCTCAATAAACAACGGGGTGTTAAATGAAGTTATGAATGATACTGTAATCCTTAATATATCTTTTATGTCATACTTTATGTTAAGCATTTACAGGTGTCTAGTCACAGTACGTAGTCACAAACTGTTTGCAGTTCGAAAATTCACGTCCATGCATGTTCCTAACTACATCGGTCGATGCCATGTATTAAGATTTGAACATATATATTGTTGTATTAATCGCTATTCTACTAAAAACGGTTTCACATAAACAAAAAACGTTCTAACTTTAAAACCACTCACTTCAAAACCTGCTAAATGACCATTCATTTCTTTGCCTTTACAATCAGATTCTGAAAATTGCCATTGCTTCAACAAATTTTAATTGTGTTGCAATTTCATGACCGGTTTTCAAAAAAGTTTCAGGATAAGGGTTAACTATCCCAAACTGAGCAACTGACATTAAAGAACTAGTCGTTTCGTTTGTTGAAGAAAGAAACAACAGCGGTGTGAAATAGTATAGGTAGGAGTTGAGGGGTAAACAAATTGGGCGATCAAATTATTTGACCATGCATCTTTCCTACACGAATTGACGGTACGATTTTATACAACTTTAAATTTCTTCTGAACTTCTGTGTGATTCAACCAAATGAAATTGTGGTTATATTTTCATCTTTGTACCAGAGAATCAAGATCACAATTCTTTTAGCCCCGTTTACTCGAGTAAATTTTTCCTTAACAAGCTTGTCAAAATTGCTTGTGAAGATAGAGAAAGGTGAATAACTTTTTCTTGTCAAGGAAACACTGACATGCCTGCTTTTCCTTGGCAAGGAACTATAAAATTGTCAAGGCTGAAATTTGCTCGTGTAGACGGACAACAAGGAAAATGTGGCAAGGATATGATTGTTATATTGAACTGAAAACTTGTCAAGGAAAACTTTCTCGTCGTCTGCACTAACAAGAAAACTTTGTCAATAAAAAATTGTAAAGATTTGCTCGAGCAATAAAATTTGTCAAATAAACTTGTCTAGGAAAAATTGCTCGTGTATACGGGGCTTTTGAAGTTGAGGTGCATCGAATTTGTATTGTAGGGTGACCACACAATTAAAGTTTTTAGTTCTGAACCTGTGGAACTTGAAAGCGTAACTTTAGACTTTTGTTATTTCTGAACTTTATCTACACTGAACATTTCATTCAGTGACTTCAAGACTACAAAGGCTCATTGATTCGTTGTCTTTGACTATAATGTCAATTAAATACCCTTTGATTATGGAATGAGAATTTTTTACTTTAAATAACCAAGATGAATAAATTATTGTGACTCCATTGCGGACCGCGGACCATCAGTTGATAAGAGTGTTCGTTTAGTACCGGGGTATTCTAAAGTCTAGCCGAAAAAGCAGATTAAGAGATCTAGCCACCGAAAACACAATTATATATAGTAGGTATACAAACACATTTCATACGGAAATCTGATTAGAGCTGTTAGCTTGAATTGTTGAGTTTAAAAACTCATTCTGCTAAAGTAATTTTGGTTCCTAGTACAGGTAATCTTCTGTGTCCTTTTGCCGGCTTGTCCGAAAGAATGCAGCATTGTTTACCTAATGGCGCAGACAAGACCATTAATTTTGTAGTATCTGTGCATTGTTCTTGTCATTAAGTTCGGTCCATGTGACGCTTTGCGTGCGGTGCGTCGAAGTCGTTTTGGCCATGGGTTCCTGACTCGCCCTTTGCACGGGAGAAAACACTAACGTAAGTCTTAACACTAACGTAAGATTTTACTTCAGCACACACTTACTTTGAACATGTGGTTCTTCTAAAGCCAACATCTAATTTCCGACACAACCAAAAATACCAAAACTTTTGAAACAGCTGTCCTTTCAGCTCTATACACAATTTTCTCGTTTTTGATGTTTGGTTCAGAAAACGTTCTCTGTTTCGACAAATTCAAAATTTGACGACTTTTTGAAGTTTGCTGGATTATTGATTCATCAGAGAAAGGTTGATAACCAGAATTTTATGGGAATTTTGTAGCAGTGTTTTAACTTTGACTTTTTATCAGTTTTCGGTGCTATTGTATTTATTTGGGAAGTCGTTTAAGTTTTCTTTGGCAGATTTCAAACATGATTACCCTTCTTTGTTTCAAAGCGCACTGCTATAACCTTAACCTAAGCTTACACGTGGCTCTTGTTTTTTTACGTGCAAATGGTAATGAGACACAATCACTGGACACGGAGCCCAAACTTTGGTTTGTGATTTTATCTTTCTGCCGGCGATTTTCACAACTGCTTAGGACATTAATTCGGAGATTGGTTTCATTTACGGCGCGTGACGTCGCGTGTCCTTCAAGAATCTTTTTGGAATGCACGTAGCTCATATTTTTCTACTTGTACTTGTGGTATTAAAAAAAAGCGGTCGAAATAGTCGGTGACAAACTTTGGCACTTTATTTTAATGGACACCCACGCTTACAATTTCTGGTTTACAAGTCGGTCCTCATGATATAGCTGATATATCTCAACAGGGCCTTAGCAGGAGGTCTGGCTGTAATTATCTTAATTATTCGCAATAAAAGGTCGTAATATCAACTAAAATTCAACGTAATCCCAAAACTTGATTATAAGTTTTTGATTTTTGACTCCAATGCACAAAATTAAATGAAAGTGTACTTTCTCACTCGTGTTTTTCTTATTAACGCTATTCTGATAAGAATTTATGTTATGAATGTTGATTTTCCTTCATATTTTTGGTGATTGCCTTACTGGAGGTTCGTCTATAAATAGTTTGAGCCGAGTTTATTCCGTTAATGAACCTCCGTACGGTCCGGCGTAAGATCTAATCATAACTTTGAAGGAAGAAAAAAACCTGTCCAGACATGTTTGCTGTTTATTTATATACTTACGGGAGATATATTGTAATGATATATTCTTGTTGTCATTTATGTTCCCACTTAATGTCTCATTAGCTCACTCATGCTTTATTGTAACTCTTGGAGACGGTCGGGCGATCTTTACCTTGACTTCAATTCCTTACGTAATCACCGGTAGAAACAAGTCACGTTCATTTTTTTTATATTTTTGGTTTCTCCCTGATTTGATCAAAACGCAACTGAATAAACTGTGCAGTTCACTGTTAGAAGTACGGGTTCTTCTGCCGTGTTCTCAAAACATTTTCTGTTTGAGAGAGAATATTTTGACACGTCCTTAGGAACTTTGATGTTTTTGTTTTCACCTGCAATGATAACGGCTTCCTGTTTAATAATGAAGTCAGACTCACGTACTTCCTTTAATGAATAATCACTGATTTACAAAGCACTCACAAATTCAGGAATTTCGATGTATTTACAGTTCATCTAGAACTCACCTTTCCTTTTTGAAGCTTGTAAAAGAATCACCTTTGGTAAAACAAGATGAAAGCGACGAGACATGTGCAGCTTTTCAAAACTGTTTACCATCAGATCTTTCCCATAAAACGTGTGTCTAACATTAGTACTTCCGGTTGAGAAGTGAAGAACTTTCTAGATGGCTCAGACATGCCTGGGACATTAAACTCTTGAACTATTTCTGCCCAAAACTTTCTTTCTGTGAAAAGAGTTTTTGTGTACTCGAGGAATCTTTGTTTTATAAATGTGTTGAAAACATATATCTTTTAACGTTTTTTAAAGTTGAGTGTATTTCGGGTTTTTTGGATTTCGATTGCCTTAATATCTTACACCTCTTGTTTATAGCTCTGAGTTGATTTGGTTTATTAGAAAAAACAGGAACAAGCTTTCTTAACTAAACTCGCGAGTCTTGTTTCGTCGGACTTTGAAATCAGTTTAGCGAAGTTGTTCGTATCCTAATGATTAAAATCATAGTTAAATAAACCGAGGCAGAAATTCAGATGACAATTGAAATTATCAGTCTTTGCAGCAAAACAAAGCAATTTTCCAATAGTAACCAAATAATTCTTAGATTGACACAGTTTTGATATATAGACTGAATAAATGCACTCTAATTTGTCGCAATGATATTGGTTCATGCATTAGTGAGTGAAATTGTCAAGTTAGTCTTTGGCTTTAAACCCTTTTTACGCCCTTTTCCTGTTGAGTTTTCAAAAGTTAAAAGAGCCAAATTGTATAAAAAGCTGACAAAGTATTGAACACTTGCTGAATGTATCTTCAAGAGGAGCAAAACGATTGGTCACTTTATAGGGTTTCACCAACTAGTTCAAGAATTGAGAAATTTAACACCAATCATTTCTACTCTTCAAGATAAACAAAATGAATGGTCACTTTATATGGCTTCATCAAGTCTGGTTCAAAAGTTATATTGAATGACATCAATCGTGTCTATTCTTCAAGACAAGCAAAATAAATGGTCACTTTACAGGGTTCCATCAACTGGCGCAAAAGAGTACCATCAATTGTTTCTTTTCAAAACAAGAAAAACAAATGTCTTTTTCATTGGGTATAATTTCAGCAATTGGTTCAAAAGTTATGGCTCTCTTTTTCGTTTAATAAAAGTAGGCTTTGGTTTTCGAGTTTTTCATAACTGTTAGAAGAGACTTGGAATTACAAACCCAAAACTGACACCGAAAATGACTAATGCAGTGAGAGAAAGTTAGTTGAAAAGTTTCAAAACCATAAAAAAGATGACTTTCATTAAGTTTATGTTTTATATTTTTCGTAGTCAGTTCATCCATTTATACGGTCATATACATTCCTGGCTCAGACCAATTCTTTATTGGTAAACACACTGATAAGAAAGAGAAAAGTTCTTCACAAGAACGGCACGGTAGACCAACAACATCTGCAATGGCTGTCACCTTTTAATGTTTCTTTCTCTCGAGGCCAAAACATAGACAGAACTTGTTAAAGAAAATGTTCACCGAAGAGGCTAGTCTATCAAATTTTACCCGCCGTTTAATTTTCCGTTAGGCGATCCATTATTATAACTTCCAATGATTTCGGCTCACAGGCCGTTATTTTGAGCCCCAAATGTTGGGTCATTTACTTTAAACATAGTGTTCAGCGAAGTCTTACGTTTTCTCTGTGCAAAATGATATCCCTGCAAATATGAAAGCGCTCAGGGCACATCCGTCGGTCTTGAGAACTCTGTAACTCCTTACACTGTTTGTTATATAGTTTTGTGTGAAAAAATATAGTTTCAGCTTCAAGCTTAAAAGAAAATATGTTTTGTAAAGCATACGTCGAAAACGCAATGAAATTGCAAGACGAAATTCCCTTATACTTTTTTTAAAATCTATCGGTGAAGAACTAAGAAGACCTAAGCGACCGGTCACGACAGTCGTTGTGCAGGAGTGAGTGTTAATTATATTTCGGCCATCGCCATACAGATTTATCACACGTATTGGCGAATACCGCTGTGAACTTACAAAGGAGAGTATATTTAGTTACTTGGCCCGCTGTGACTTTGCCCAGTTTAGCCATGACTAAGCCGAGAAAAAAGTGCCATCGTTATTTCATATTTGTTAGCTTCGAAAACGATTAACCAAATATATCTCCAGCGACTTTTGATTCCGTGACAGTGCAACTACTCAAATATATAAAGACAGGAAAGGACAGATCGCCTCATATTTAAATTTGGATTGACTTTTGAGATTGTAGCATTGTAAGATTTTGATACCCTAGCAAAACGAAGTGACACGAAACTGAAAATTCGGACAAGAAAGATTATTGATAAGAAAGCCTACGTAGGAAGTTTATACATGAAGTCTTTTGGAGGTTCTTTCAAGTGTCTTTTGTTGTGCATGTGTTTTTGTCTTGTTCTTATACTTTGTGATATGTAATATTTTCTTGCGTGAATCTTAACCAATTCAAATCACTGCTCATTAAAACTTAATTGTTCCAAAAATAATGATTTGTTTGGCCGAATCTGTAGGAATCCATTTTTTTCATATATCGCT
Organism: Hydrozoanthus sils; assembly: GCA_027575215.2. Classification (NCBI taxonomy): domain Eukaryota; kingdom Metazoa; phylum Cnidaria; class Anthozoa; order Zoantharia; family Hydrozoanthidae; genus Hydrozoanthus; species Hydrozoanthus sils. Next base: position 7,666 of record JAOBRD020421720.1, on the reverse strand, counting down.
TCGTTTGCGTGTTTATTTTAAACTCGTTCGAAATTATCTCCATTTAGAAAAACATTTGGATTATTTTTTTTTAGTCAATGATTAAAGTGTGTTTGAACTATTTGTATTGATGTCTGTTGTAAGACACTATCACTAAATAAAGACTGACTAGACTTTATGACAATCTGAAATTATGAAAATACTGAAAGAATTGTCTTGGAGCTTGGAAAGTTTTGTTAAACAAAAAATGAGTTAATTTTTGTCAGTATTTATTATTTAGTTCTGATCACGTTGGAACACACGTTTTCAATGAATTTATTTTAAACTGTACTTATAGGTAATTCTTTAAGACAATGATTTCACAGATCTACAAAGCCGATCTTTTTGTGGCGTAAATTGGAACTCTGCCACTTTTATGTCTGGTTAAAATTTCCAAGGTAACTGCTTTGTAATTTTTGAAAAGTATTCGCTTCAATTTTATTCAAATTATTTACATTCTGGGCACGATATGAGAGCTTTATATATTCTCAGGCATAACAAAATCAAAACATGCAGGATGAAAAGTCAAAAGCTCGAGGTTCTTTTGTATTAAAACCCTGCTTTTGGTATTATTGAGGTACACAGTATGGGCGCCTAAGACCATAATAAACAAAATAAAAGACTTAACTTCGAAGATATAAAAAGAGTGCTTTACAAGTTTCGGTCTTAGGAAACTGGTCGAAGTTATCTGCCTAGATTGACACTTCAGGCGAATGAACTCTTTTTTGGCGAAAAACGGTTGTCTCTCGGATCACGTATTCAAAACCAGCACCATTTTGAAATCTTCTTGAGATAAAATTAGCGATTACGACGAATTTACATAAACAATTTCGCCCTTGCAAGATCAGTAATAAGGGATTTTCCCCTAATGAGGTTGATTTTTTTTTCAGGAGATTGTCTCGTAAATGGATTTTTGTAGGAAAATTGCTTGTCATTTAAATTTCAGAAATCATCTCGGTGAGTATTGTTTAAAGTTCATCGCTCATTTGTTTAACCAAAGTAAACCAAGTAATAATGTCAAATAAAAGCTGCAGTGTTGTACTTGAAAATCGAGCTTAACTTCAGAATTGCTGAAGTCCTCACCTAATCTTTATTGAACCGTGCTACTTAGTTTAAAGTCATTTTATGATAGATTCCTTTTGTCGTCTTTATTATACCTCCCCTGGGAATTTGTGAGGAAGAAACCCTTCGAGAGGTCAGCAGGCATTTATAACAGTACTTACTCGCTATTTGTTGAAACGAAGACAGCTGGCACGGTGCCAGTAGATTGCAGCGTAGGACCAATGAAAAAGCGCGCTAATTTTTTCAACCAATCAGCTAGACTTTATACTTTGACGCAGTTCTAAATACGGTCGTGTGCCGTCGTGACAAAACCACGAGCCCGGTGTATAGAAAAATAGATCCTCAACAAACACACGTCAAAACAAAACAGACACGGACTTGAATGTATACGTGCGCTGGGCCATTTCGTTGCAAGGCTTTTTAGAGGGATATTACTTTGCATAAAGAATGATGCTTATATCTGAGGGAGATCTTTTTAGTTCGCGAAACGTTTGTAAGGAATATGGTGGACATTTACGTAGAGTCGCGGATGATTTTCTACACAAGAAATTATTTGAACTCGAAGAGCACAGAAGACAGAAAATTAATTACCAGATTGCCACTTTGTCTCTTGTAACAATTGTTGTCGGTGGAGTCGTTTGGAGATGGCTCAATACGTGACGATGCGTCTCTTTTGTGAGGACCTCCTTGCACCAGGTAGAATTGAACTTTAGATATCTTGCACGACTGGTATTTGGTCAAAAGATTATTGAAAGTTTTAATGAAGTTTTTCTTCATGTTTCGTTAGATCGATCTGTCAATGTCTCTTGTCAGTGGCATCGACAAAAACTTTCATCGTATTTACCTTTTCTCACACAATCAGAATTAGTGACTTATTTTATATCTACTTTACTATATGGATAATTCTCTCGTGTTTTTGTTTTCTCCCTAAGGTTTATTTACCACTGAAAACGGAAATGATATGAAGTCTAAACGGATCCTGAGTTGAATTGTAAATTCGTCCTGCGTAAATGTCAGTTTCCTGTGCTATTCTTCTACTGTCCGGTACAGCTTAAAATATCCACAGAATTGTGTTAGAGGGACAGGAATATACTGGATGCTTTGTTATTGCCGCTGTGACCTTACGCCAGAGACAATCACGACTTTGTGTTAATTGTGGGTTAATAAGCTATTCGTGTGTCGCTGACCTCAGCTTTAATGCAGCTTTGATCACAACAAGTAGCTCCGTCGTCGTTTGTGACCTTACACTGTCCAGCACATCGAGAAACGCTTCAGTTAAAGCGATAAATTTAAGCTACGATTGAACTCAAGAACTTGCGAATGTCGACATCATTGGCCTGGGCTTTTTGCCAGAAATAGGACTTGATTGTCATGTCGAGGGCGCTCGGCCACTTGGTTGAGGCCAAGGTGATTGTCTTGAACCGTACTCTGCATAATGTGATAACTTATGATTGTGAAGCGAACCAAATCCGTCAATTCAACATTGGTTCATTCATCATAAAAGCGTTGAAGATAAACATAACGGCACGCTTACAAAGGAAAAACGAAATCTTGTTTCGACTCTTTCCGTTTCCGGTCTCGGACGAAATTTGTTGTCAATGACAAAGCGAAAATTACCTTTTTATGAAAAGGTTTACCTGCACAATATTTCTTCGTTTTAGAAGAGTTCTAAATAAAGTGCGTGACACCACGCAAGCTCCTGCAATTAACCTACAAAGTAGGCAGTTTGACTTGTAAATCTAGATCCATTTTTGGTAGACGACGGCTTGCGGATAGGCCTATTTCACGCCAGCTCTCCCCAGTGTTTAGGCGCGAAACTGGCTTACGGGAAGAATCCACTCTAGTGTTAGTGAGACGTGACTGAAGAGTCGTTTGTGGTGCTAATTGGTGAAGTTTTGTACATGTTTCTTGTAGATACTGGCTTTATTATGATGCAGAAGCAACTGTAAACTTTGTAAATATTGTGTAAACAATATGTAAATAGTTTCCCTTCGCATTGGTTGTAAATAAGCACAATGAAAATCAAGAACGAATATTGGCCTTTAAGGCTTTATTAGAAAATTTTGTACAGGCTCCGAATCAAATATACTGATATTGCAAAGGCAAAGAGAAAATGGTGTTGAATAAACACAAATCTGAAACATGAAAAACTGTTTTTTGATATTGTTTGTGTTTTAAACTCAAGCTCATTAGATGTTTAAACGCCTACATGTAGTATCAGTGCGTTCATCAATCTTCTATATACATTATACAGGAACGTTAGTTACCCTCGAAGGACTGTATATCAAGCTTGAGTGTTATAGGCTCAAAGGATTCGTTATTTTCCCAGTACTTAAGCACTTACTACTTGAACTGACGAAGATGGTTTTTTGGTAACTAGGAACAGTTTGAAAGTTGAAGAGCTATTGTGAAAAATCAGTTTCAATATTTGTGTTCACGCTAGAAATCTTATGAAATCGCAAAGAAGTCTTTCAGTTGCTGTTAAATAGAAGTCAACCACGTTTAACAGAATTGTTTATTTGGCCTTGTTGTAAAGAAGAGAGAAAACCGGCTGAGGTCAAGTTAATCTGTAGGTATAATGGGTATTTCTCAAAATCAAGATAATTTGCTGAAGCGTGAATATCGAGCAGCGTTATCAGAAGGAAAAATCAATTCTAATTCTATGACGTATTTTTACTTTCAAAACACGAACTTCTTTCCATAGGATTCGTGCCAAGCGTTTTTAACGTGCAATTTATAGGCGAATGTCTCATCCAATTATCGGGATTTTGTTCTAAGCCACGATATGTCAACAAGAATAAAGGACAACATTTCGTCAGCTATAATATAGCCGGATATTTCCCTTTAGTTGGAGGCGGTCATATTTCAGAATATTGCCTGACCATTTGTATAAACAGCTGACCAGTAATCAACAGGAGTCCGAGTACTAGTACGTAAGAAGACTCTTTTTATTTTTTCCGATGATAAAAACCGCCCTTGCCATTCGTTTCAAAAGGGGGGTGCAATCGTGTCAGTGGATTAACGTAACGGAAAAAATGTCATAAGACTAAGCAGGAAATTCGTATGTTTTAAGAAGTACTTGAGAACAGGCAGTTGTAAATTGCACTTTGTTGTGGTGATAGCCACAGTTCCTATGAAAGGAAGCACTCAAGATGCTTAATTAGAAGAACTTTGTTGTAATTAGCGTGAAATCCAGTAGCGGTTCTTTTGTGTTCAAGGACGGACGCACTCGCTCCTTCATCAACGAAAAACCTATCTCTCTTTTCATGGCTGTAGAAAGCTCATAAATATGTTTTACTGCTAATCCACATGCTGCCTAAGCCAGTTTTAGCTCATAAAACCTGTTTTAGGAGAAAAGAAAGTACACGTTGCCAATCAAAACGAATAAGGTTTACAAATCTATAGAGGTGATGAACGGCATTAAAGAATTAGTGAAAAATCCGATCTCCTGAGTTTAATAATTTCCTGGTAGTTAAAGACTGAAAAGCGAAACTGGAAACACGCTGCAATTTAATTGCACAAACGAATTGCTTTTTCTAATAGTAATATATTTTTCAATATATTTTTGTCTTTCTGTACAACAGAAAAGTCATCCACTCCAACAAATTGAACTCCTGTCTTCTCTCTCCCCGTGTTCATTTGAAAAAAAATACGAATTACTTCGGTTCATTCTCATTCGGTAATCGTCGAAGGTACTAGTGGCTCTATCGAACAAATTAAAAGAAAATTAATTTGGTGTCTATATTTCTTTTTGTAGTCCGCCGGTATTGGAAGCTGAAAGTGATTTCGCGAAATCAGCTAAAAAAATTGATAGAAGAAATTAGAAGAAATTGCGTAAAATAAAATCCTTCCTCGTGATTTATTGTCTATGGCAGCTTTTTACAAAATTTGCTTGTTTTCGTTATTCAATGTTTTTGTACAGAATTTGCAATATTAGAAATGCTCATTTTGTATTCAACAAGAATTATTAATGCACCTCGTTGTTTTCTGTAGGCGCTGGATTTTCTTAATCTTTATATAGTTGTTTCTTGTTTTTGATCCTGCTGAAATTAATTAGAATTCCCAGCTTCTGAATACATTCATAAACTACCGAGACCAGCACAACGATCAGAATGATTTTAATCAAATTTATTGTTAAAACACCCAGATGGTTTTGACAGGTAAAAGTTTGCTTTTGCAGCAAATAGGAAAAGAGAACATTTTTGGCTCAGTCAGCAGCAGGTAAAAATATCTGTGATGAAACATTTGTTTTGTGATAACAGTTTATTTTTTATCAGAATCAAAAGTAGGCAACCTGACTTGTCAGTGGTCCATTCAGAATGAGAGTTATACACAGAATAATTATAGCTGCATGGTTTTACTTAGATAGATTAACGAACGCAGTTGAATTTTCAGATCAGGCACAAACAAGGGCACATTTGTCTGGCGGAATTTCCCGGGAGCTCACTTTTGCGGTCAAACCAAGAGGGTTGATGGAAAATATTGATGAGAAAATAACATTTAGCTTTCCCTGTTTTGAAAACTGAACAGTAATTTCAGTGTGTGGTATCAATTTAAGTATTGCCATTTTGAAAATTGTTTTTTGAGCTTGCTTTTGAGATACTTTGTAGCAACAATTTAACGTCGCCTGAACCTCGAACATCGATTGTTTTGTCTGAATAGTTTAAAAATAGACTCGAAACCATGTAAGAACAAAGACTCTCACATTGGCTTCAACAAGTTCCGACTTGTCTCACGACAGAGAACGGACTACGTCAGGAATTTGACAAGCAAGAAACCAGTGTTTGTTAAGATAATCCTCGTGGGAAAGAATAAAGCTAAATTATCCATTGAAAAGAAAACTGTTGAAAAATGGAGCATAAAATGAGTCGCAATTCTCTGTCAAGAGCTAGAAAAGGTCAACAGATTGCGTTTTGAGCTTTCAAAAAACGAAAGGCGATACTCAGCTGTTTCTATAATGGGCTCGGTAAGAGAGATTAATTATCTAATCAACGCAAAATTCTTTTAAAGTTTATTTTTCTTGGCGACAATTGTTTCCAATTGCCTTGATTAATAATAAAAGCTATGCAGTTATCGTTTCGTAGTAAATATTTGATCTGCCTTCACACACAGTTTTAAAAATAACTTAACTACACTTTTTCATTCTTTTTGCGTCAAGAGCCATGCACACGAAAAAGTGTTTGAATCATTTTTGTTTTAGAAAATACTGACTGAAACAAGTATACATTTTAGGCGGTTTAATTTATTAGTCTTTTCTGTCAATTAGTTTCCGGGGATTTATACAACTCTGTAAGCAAATGACATGAAAGGGCTTGTCCCTTTTTGTTCCGATCCGCAGTTCTTCAACTAATAAATACCGTATGTGGAACATAAAGTGAAAAGGAAAAAACGCTGTATTGAGCGTCCTCGTAGTGCAGACCTTCTTGACGCCAAAACCACAAAAACTGCCATTAATGAAGCTTCTTTCAAGTATTTTGATATTATTGCCAACAAGGCTCACTAAGTAGACACCTCTATCAGCATATAAGCACTTGGTGGTAATATATCGTGAGCGAAAACAAAAGAACGCAACATTTTATATAACAACTTGGCGAAGTCCAATTACTGTTCATTAATAAAATGTGCCGACGAAATTATTCGGCTAATACAACGCATCAAAGTAAAGCTAAACTTGTTCAGAGACGTGTTTGAATTGTAGAGTACTAAACGAACACAGCCAATGGCAACTTTCGTGTCTTTGTAATTTTGTGTTAAACCCAGAAGAAATGATACATTATTACAAACACGACATCACGAAGGAAAAGTAGACAAGGCCCGAGAGGTGAATAACGCTTTCTTGACATGATCAATACAACCTCCTGGAGGGGATTAACAAAATTGCGGTTACTGAAACTAGACCGACCTGAAAAGTTTAAACTAGCCATCTGGGAGATTAACACCAGCTATCGATGAGAAAAATAGACGAAAGACATGACGCAAGTAAGAAGAAAAAGGAAAAAGAGAATTACTGCACTGGTGAATTACCCGAGTAAACGCTTTCCGTTTTCTTATGTCGATTTCTTTTTTTTCTCTCATTCCAAACTTCATTTGCTATAAATATCTCCATGAAAACTCGTAATTTTTTTTACCTTTGGCAATTGTATTGTTAATTCAGATATAATATTCAATTTACAACAAGTTATGGTCAGTTTGTGGAAGTCCAGATCGATTTCATTCTTATTTAGTTTAAAGTACCTATCAAGCTTATTTTTTTAAGTTCCAGATGGAAAGTTGAACCCGTTAATAATAGTAAATTTTGAAAATAAAACTTTTTCTCGCCGTTCTTGTTACATTTTTTAAGTTGAAGCGTGCAATTATCAATGACGTAGTAGGAGGCATATGACGTAGCACGAGGCATAGACAATCTTTTTATCTCAAAAAATTCAATTCTGGTTACAATAGTCCCATTGTTATAACTTTAATCAATGAATTATTCCCTTAAAATTGTTTGAAATAAGAATTTTATAACATTTTTTAAACAAAAACCACGTAACTCACTGCTGCTACGTCACAGGTTACCAGTCCCCGGCCTGCTCGGTCAAAATTT